>OMLF01011700.1:0-17117 GCA_900302615.1 Holocentrus rufus
GGGGCTGTCAGCGTTACTGTACACCCGCTGATGAAAGCCCGGTTTGAGCGCTGCTGAATAGTGTGTGTACTGTGCTCTGTGGTGTTTGAGTGTGTGTGTGGATGTTTGTGCAGCAACACAGGCCGTCTCTTACCTTGGGGGCGCACGCCGGAGACCGACTGCGCTGCTGGTATTTAGCCTGGCATGGGCGCCGCTCAGTGCATTAAAGCCGGAGAGAGGGGGAGAGGAGCCAGCCGGCGGGAGGATGGAGCTCTTTTGGACCGAGCCTCAATAGCTTCACTGGCATCGGCGCATTTACAATTCATCGCATTAGAATGGGCTGAATGGAAATGTCAAATCTCGATAGTGTGAAAAAGCGTTTTTCATTCGCTTGATGTGGAAATGCTCATTGTCGGTAAAGACATCATGGGACAAACAGCGCATTTGTGAGAAAGACATTTTTTTGCATGTGTTTTGTGATGCACCTCGCTCATGCAAACAAAGATGCTTTACTTTTTTTTTTTTTTTTTTACAGCAAAAGCGTGGTTAAAACTCATTTGACAAACAAATCATTTGCCTACATCGGTTCTCAAATTGGGCTCCCTGAGAGGCTCCCAGGGCTCCTCAGCAAAATGAGGAAAAGTTTAATTTCACTCTAATTTAATTCAAACTGTTCGAATGCAAAAGTGATGGAGCAGTTATACATTTAACACGATTTAATGAGTGTTTTAACATTATACTCTACTTCATCTCACTGCTTTGAATCTATTCAGTGTTCAAATAACACAAACCAAACGATTTTATCATATAAGAGCAGAATCTTCAAATGAGGCTTCTGCAGCATGAGAAAGTTTGAAAAACCCCAGCAAACAAATTAAAGGTGCACTGTGCAAAATTTCCAATGTTCAATTGACAACAAATGTGGAATAAGCACGTAATTTAATGGTTGAGTCTACATAGTACTCATTGTCGTCCCCACTTGCTGATAAATCGAGTGCTTATTCCAAGAGTCTAAATGGTCCTCATTTTCATAAGTTCAATTATTGCAGCTTAAAAGTCGACAGCTCTTCAGGATGAGTTGTTCGGGCGTGAAGTTGAGGCGACAAACAACACACTACAAAAAGTCGCCGTGTGAAAAAACCTCGTAACTCCAAAGTGGGTGACTTTTAAGTTTTTCCTTAAATTGAAGGATTACCTGCTGCTGTGCTGCTCAGTAAATTTTACAACCTCTCAGAGGCCTCTGAAACCCGTCCAAGACGCCCTTCTGTATCCTCAAAAATGCATTGTCACCAGGGCCGAAAGCACGGCGGTTTTTCTCAGTGAAAAGTTTACATTGGAGATATGAAGTTTTTACCTGACGGTGCCAATACTGCAGCTTTAATCCATAATGCATTTATGTTGCTGCAGGCTAGGTGCTGTGGATCCCGGCCAGACCCGCTGATAAATTACGTGCTTATTCCCCTTTTTTTTTTCTTTTTTTTCCCAGTTGAGTCTTAACAGTCCTCACTTAAATCAAAATTGCACAGTGCGCCTTTAAACTGCATAATCTCTGATAAAGGTTGAAGCCTCCGTCCTAGATAAAGAGACATTATCGCGTCTGCACCAGACTGAGTTGACTCACAAAGCGAAAGGAGCACGCTGCTGAATTTCAACACATAATATTTCTCTTGCAAAGACACTTAGGCCTGCATTATTTAACAAGAACTATTGTAGCATCAATCATGTACATTTTCACTGAGAATGAATCCATGAAAGAGCATAGAAGATGAGGGTGATTACTGCAGTGCCAAGGCTGGCTTTCTGGGAGTCAATTGCACTGCACAAAGTCCACAAACTCAGCCTTTTATTCATTGTCATAGATACTGGATTGTGTATGTGTCTTTAAGTGTGTGTGTGTGTGTGTTTAAGTGTGTGTGTGTGTGTTTTCGGTGCCTCGGTACCTGTCAGCACTGAGGAAATGAAAAAGCCTCCGCATTCCCATGACCTTACCTCAGCTCCCGATTCCAAACCTGAGGAAGCAGGTGAGAGGATGGCGAGGGGTAGGCGGTTTCCATGGTTACGGCTCGGTTCCCATCCAGCCAGCGAGCCAGGTGTTGGTGGGTGACTCCTGGGTTACCTCGCGTTCCCGCTGGCTAGGTAGGCGTCTTGCACACCGAGCTCGCTAAGCTGGATTTCGGCTTTACTGGCCATTTTGGTCAGCCTTGAGTGGTGTGTGTATGTGTGTGTATCTGTAAATATATATATATGTGTGTGTGTGTGTGTGTGTTTATCAGTTTGTGTGGGATGAGCAGTGAGACGAAGGCAGTCTTGCACACAGCAGTCCACAGGCAGGATTAGCGGCAGATTAAACAGAGGGGCCTGTGTCTGCCTGCTGTCTGAATGTATAATGTGTGTGTTTGTGGACATGCCTGAAAAACCTGGAGGCTTCGGAGCAGAACGGAGCCGTAAGGTGCACTGTATGGACGCATTCAAGCTACTTTTTGTGTGTTCAAATGAAAAGGATTTAGCGAGGAGGACGAGCTTTACTCCCACCGTCCTTTTACCCCCCCTCTCTTGGATGCATGAGAATAAAAGAGGGAGGGATGACTGGAAGGGGGGAATTTGACAGACAACGCTTTCAAACAGATTTATTTTTTATGACAGGGGGGCCGACCGGGGCGATCGGATAAATATGGCCGCGACTTTCTGACCCATTAGTGCCGCTCGGAGCGGCGGAGAGCAGTCGCACTCCGACTCCACCAGGAATGAATCCTCATTACCTTCAGCTCCACCTCATGTCTCTCTCTCTCTCTCTCCACGGCAATCAGTAATCACCACCATCCTGCTTTGCTGATTCAGCGTGCTTTGGGCATGTGTGTGAGCCCCCACTCCCAAAAAAAAAACAAAAAAACAGAAGATTCTCTATTATTGCAGAGAGAGATGTTCTTGTCCACTGAGAGAGCTGTAATTGCCTGTTTACATTGTGCACAGTCGGACGGGGCACCGAACTGCATTATTAAAGACCAGCTTTAACAACGAGGTTATCAGTCATGCTCTTTGTCTCCGAGCGTGCATGATCGATTGTGTGTGTTTGTGTGTGTGTGTGTGTGTGTGCGTGCACGGGAGCGCTCACTTCCTCGGGGTGTACAGGCATCCCTTCCCTCTCTATCCTCCCTCAGCGTTTGAAGGTCATGGCTGTCTGTTGTGACTCGTTACACTAACAAGCACTCAGCTGGCTCCCCAGGGCTCCGTCAATGGATCTGTTTGGGCCAAGAAAGGGATTACGGTTCACGTACAGGAACTGGGAATACCTGCAGCCGGCTCATACCTGTTTAATCTTTAACCAGGTTTAAAAAAAACAAACAAAAAAAAAAACAATAGCTTGTGGGGAAATGTGAATTCACTGCTTTGAGGTGGTTTTGGCAGATAGAAATAAGATAAGATGAGCTTTATTGATTTTTTTGAAAGGACATCGGACCACTGCAGCAGCAAGAAAATGTTTGCGTTTTGCAAGTGTACAGTGTTGCAATGTTTGTGTACAGATTTTCAAATTTAAAGCACAAGAGCTTGTGTGCAGAATGTACAAACCCCAATTCCAAAAGAGTTGGGACGCTATGTAAAATGTAAATAAGAACAGAATACAATTATTTGCAATTACATTTCGGTCTGTATTCAATGGAATGCAGTGTAAAGATATTTAAACTGAAACTTTGTTTTTTGGAAATATACACTCATTCTGAATTTGATGCCTGCAACACATCACATCACACCATCACAGATGCTTTTGAACTTTGCACTGATAACAATCTGGATGGTCTTTTCCCTCTTTAGCCCAGAGGACACAACGTCAATTTTCGTCAAATTTGAAATGTGGACTCGTCAGACCACTTTTCCACTTTGCCTCAGTCCATCTCAGATGAGCTCGGGCCCAGAGAAGTCGGAGGTGTTTCTGGATGTTGTTGATGTGTGGCTTTCTCTTTGTATGGTCGAGTCTTAACTGGCACTTGTAGATGCAATGAACTGTGTTAACTGACGATGGTTTTCCAAAGTGTTCCTGAGCCCATGTGGTAATATCCATTTCAGAATGATGTCAGTTTTTAATGCAGTGCAACCTGATTCTCTGAATCTTTTGATGATACTATGGACTGTAGATGGTGAAATTCTTTGTCATTTTGTGTTGAGAAACTTTATTAAACTGTCGGACTACTTGCCCGTGCAGTTGTTCACAAACTGGTGAACCTCGCCCCATCCTTGCTTGTGACCAACTTAGCCCTTCATGATGCTCCTTTTATACCCAATCATGACACCTGTTTCCAATTAGCCTGTGGAATGTTCCAGGTTCCACCTTTTTTGAAACGTGCTGTTGGCATCAAATTCAGAATAAGCATATATTTACAAAGATCAATAAAGTTGATCATGTCAAACATTAAATATATTGTCTTTGTGCTGTTTTCAATTGAATATATGTCAAAAAAGGATTAGCAAATTATCCCATTCTGTTTTATTTACATTTTACACAACATCCCAACTTTTTTGGTTTGTATTCACATTACCTTAGCACATATGCAAATGTGCATTCCTGTCTTTTCACTAAATGTGTATTATTGGCTATTGATACTGGAATAAAGATGCTGTATGTAGACAAATGTGCACAGAAATGCAGATGTTTGTCTGCAGCTATTCACATTATCTGGTTTTAATTGAAGGAAGTGCAGAAAAGTGTCCAGAAGCACAAATGCGTACAATTTGTTATTCACATTATCAGATTTACTTATCAAAGTATCAAACAGAGAACTGTGTCCAGAAGTGTATGCTACATATAATGACACGGTCTAAGCATCATATACACCAGGGCAGGCAAATGTGCATTAGTTATGATTCACGTCGTCGGGTTTACTGACAGAAGTGACATATTAAAAAATCTGTCCCATAGTGCAAATGTGCACCATTTGTTTTTCATTCTAATGGGTTTGCTGATGGAAGTAATGTCGTGATATATGTGCAAAAATACACGCAAATGTGCATCGTTTGTTATTCACATCACCCACTTTACTGATGGAAGTAACATGTACATTCATGAATGTGGGGCTAACGCAAGGAACAAACTCTCATTAAATCTTTGGCTTTCTCGTTAGTGGTTCATTTTCTTCCCCGCCGATCCTTTTCCGTCCTTCAGCGCTTTTCCATCCCGAGTAATTGGAGAGAGTGTGTTGGCGGGGGCGGAGTGTTGTGCTGGCTGCTCCCACTGAGCCGGTGCCAGCAGCTACTGCTCTGTATCGAGTTGTGTAAAGAGCTGAGATCCAGCCAAACAAACTCTGAACTGTGGCTGTGCCCTTGGCATATAGTTAGTGCTCTCATTGGTTTTCCTTGTAGCTTTATTCCCCCCGCACTCTCTGCAGTCGGTTGTTTAAAGCGACGGTTCCCAGAGTGCGATCCTCGAGGAGGTTCTGGGGGGTCCGCAGCAAAGAAAAAAACCTAGCTGAATTTCAGTCGTAGATCATCTGATCAGCAAAATGAAAGATGTATAAGAGCGACTACTTGGATCAGAGCGCTCATTTTCTCCTTTGTCTCCACACACAACAGAGATATTTCCAAACTGGAATCCCAGCAACAAACCTTTATTTTAATATGGGTCTGTGGTCGACTGTGCATCTATTGGGGGAAGCAAATAATGAGTTCGTCTATGAATCTGTCGATTATTTTTTTGATTACCTGATTAATCTATAAAGTCTATGAAGTGTCCAAAATAATGACAAACACTCATCTGAAGTTTGCAGAGACCAAAGTGACGTCTTCAGATTGTTTTTTTTTATTGATGTGAAAAAGTAAACCAATATTAGCAATTTCGTGGTCTTAGAGAAGCTATAATAAGCAAATTTTTACTTTTTGAATGACTGAAACAAGCAATCAGTTATCAGAGTTCTCAGTTAATTAGCAACTAATTGATAAATCAACAAATTGTGTCAATGAGGGTTTTTGACATTTTGAGAACTTCTGACCTAAAGTGCTCCACTAGTTTATCATTTGTGGCGATATTCGAAAATGCTCGGGCCTTATAACTCGTCGTGTAACTCCTCTTCTCTCTTGTGTTTTGCAGTCATGCGGAGGAACCCTTTCGTGGTCGACGGCTGCTGCAGGAAAGGCTCCCGCAACGCCCTGCAGGAGCTCTACAACCCCACACAGGTACGACGCCAACACGCCGCCGCAGCTTCTCTCTCCCTGTCTCCTTCTGTCGTCTCCTCCCAACAGTTGGAAGCCTGACCCAACCTTGACCCCCGTTTGATTTTTAGCCCGGCACTCCCCTTCCCTTGAAGTGCATGTGTGCGCGCCTGTTTTTAGCCTCTCTCTATTTCTAAATCGGTAACGCTTCTCCGTCTCTATTGACCGTGACATGCGCGCCTATGCCTGGATGTCAATGCAACAGCGACCCGACTGCCGAGCTTCCCTTTCCACACCTCCTGCCACATTCAGCTCCAGAGGACGGCATTAGCATAATTGCAGTCCATCCTCTGTCTGGCAGCCGGGGGAACGTTACAACCCCGGGGCGATAAAGGCATCATCAGTCTCTTGGGAATGAGGACAGAGAATAATGGACACAAAGGACGGGGGTTTTTGTTTAAGTCCACCTACTTACCTTTCTCAAGGAGAACAGGATGGAAAAACACACACACAAAAACAACCCGAGATAAAGTATTCAGCGGCGGCGGCGGCGGCTCCTCACTTGTCTCCATGGAAAGCAGGTCTGTTATTGCGCTGTCAGTATCTGTTCCAGCCGCTGAAGCCTCATTTCATTCACCACTGGAATTTCGCCATTTAGATATGGAGACTTTCATCCCAAAACAAGATACCCGCCATCTGAAAACATGACACCCTCTATAACGAAATGATTGCCGCCGTGAAAGAAAAGCATATGATGCATTTATATTTTCATGGCATTTCTATCGCGTTGGGGCAGCTTAGAGCGAAGAAGAGACAGGAAGGATGGGAGCGAGAGAGAGAGAGAGAGAGAGACTGGCATGCGACAGAAGACTTAGGCCGGATTCAAACACAGGATGCCGTGGTTAAAAGGTATGCGCCGCCGCCGCCAGCTGAGTCACCACGCCACGGACGCTTGTTTTGACTCTTTCATCATTTTGGATTCCTCTGGTGTAAGGCATCACAGGCTGGCAGAGTTGGTAAACAAGAGCAAGCTGTGTGCAGTTTACTGTCATCGCGTCGCAGGATTTCTGGGTGTTGACGTATTACTTTATCAAACAGTTAAATTTAGGGTTAGGGTTGGGAACTCGCTTGCTGCCAAAGTGAAAAATTACCTTAGGAGTCGTCTTAAGAGTTTAGCTCTCAAAGTAAGTTGTAAGCTAAAAAGTTGGAAGTTAGATAAACAACATTTTGGAAGCAATCATGAAATATTTTGCAGATATAACAAAAAGCCAGAAGTGTTTACTCCCATCAAACATGTCATAAATAGTAATCAGATGCACCTGAAAGTTTATGACAAACATGATGCATTTAAGAAATGTTTCACTAATCAAATTAAAGAAAGAATAGGTGCAGATTAAACCAATTAATCAGACCAATTGCTTTCAGGTGCATCTGATTGGCACTGACCTCTTCAACTCTACTGGTTCAATCGGTGGGTTTGTCGTTACAAATCCACAAACCTGCAGAACTTTATTTTAAATTCTCACGGAGATCCCAAAGTTTGCAATGATGCCAAATATGTTTTGTTGGATTACAGGGAAATGCGTGCAACACTAACAGATATTACAGGCCCACAAGACAAACAAAACAGTACGAACCCCCTAACTTAAACCCTCACAGCAGGCAAGAAAAAAATCCAAAGGTAAAAGGGAAAAATATTGTCTGACAAAATAGAAAACTTATAAGTTAAGATAGGGCAAGAGAAGATAGCGCGTGGGTATCTGATCATTTCATCTTGGGACACTTTAGAGGGAAAAGCCTTGATATATTTTTCAGAAGCTGAAAAAGAATGGGCTGCCTCTCCAGGTGAGGCTGTGATCGCGGGGCAGCGGTCTTTGAGCACAGTCCATCAGTCGCTTGGCTCAGGAGAGCGGCGCGACAGGAGAACACTGCTGGAGGTGATGCTATCATGGTGATGGATAGAAGAGCTTCTCCTCCTCCTCTGTTCTCTCATCACTCTCCTCCTCACTATCTATCACTTACCGCCCGCCCGCCTCTTTCTCCGCGTCTAACCCCCGGCCCGTCCCTTCCCTCCCACCTCTGACCGCCCTCTGTTATTTCCTCAGCCTTTTCGGTCTCTATCGTACTTTCTCACGTTGTCTTTTTTTTTTTCCCTCTGCTGCCCATTTATCACAATTTTTTAAAAGTGGACGGGGGAGCTTTAAGCGGCGCGGCTAAGATTAGACCAGGTGCGAGCGGACTCGCCATGCATTTTCCATGGAGGATTTTTCCACACGTTCCCACTCATGTTAAGTCCCATTGATATATTTCTGTGTGCAGAAGGGAGGGCTTGGTGTGACTGCGGCCAGTGTAAACTTCAGCAGGGTGCCTGGGGGTTGTGGCTGGGAGGGAGCTGTCTGTGTGTGTGTGTGTGTGTTTGTGTGTCCTTGTACTCCCATCCTCATGAGGTTTGCAGTTTGAGTCACAGGCCTTTGCAGTGAGGACTTCATTGTGAATTTTTGACCAGTCAGGACATTACCTTAATCCTGATATTTATTTAAATAATTAAACAATTTAGAATAAAACCTGCAGGAATATTCACTGCGTCAGATTTACCTGGAGCCTTTTCTGGAACCTTCCTCCTTGGAATCAGCAGAAAAATTAATAGATTTTAATTCTCTTTATATTTGTCTTTTAGATATACCAGCTATTTATGCTCCTTCTATTTTCTTTCAGTAAAGGGAATAAACAATGACGGGGTTTCTCTTTCTCTCACTCTCACTTCTTTAAGGGGTTAATCCAAGAGCTGATTTGGGATTAGAACTTGGGTTTAGGGTTAGGATTACTTTAAGTGTTAAAGTAAAGCGTGCAGTGGTGAGGATTAAATGAATGCAAGGAGACGGATGAGGCGGTCAGCTAACCGAGACGCCAAAATCATGCATGTGTCCCCGGTGGATCCCGCTCTCCGGTGCCAGAGAGGCACAGTCCATGCAAACACTTCACAGTTACACCATATTTAGTGATAATAGGTGACTAACATTATCTGAAAAGTGAGAAAATTAGAACATGTAGCAGTGCCAAAGCTAAATGGTAAGTAATAATGATATGCAGCGAAGTCTGGCAGACTGTTCGGATTCATAAAATTTTGATGCAGTGCCACAAAAATAACATGCAGGTTTGAACTAGCAGGGGCTGATTTCCTGTTGATGTAGGAAGGGAAAGTGTTAGGTGATAGGACACCGTGTGCAGCTTAAATCAGTGATTTATGGAGGAATATGTGCTTTCTCACCTGAAATAGTTCCAAAAATAAGCCTGGTTACATCAGCTATACTGAGTTTGTGACGGCTCTTTTTTAAACTGTGTGAATCCACAGGCCAATCACGAACAAACATCAACTAGTGACTGTCAAAAGTTTGAATTTCTGATACAATTAGAGAAATTTAAAAAAAACAAACAAAACAAAACCTAAAAACAAAAAGGGCTTTTCGCAATTTCAGTTAATGTAAGTTTAAATGAAATATTCATTGTCAGTTGATTCTAAATGGTCCTCACTGGCTGTAAATTGTCCCTCAACAGTTCTGATTATCGCATCCTTAATTATCAGTTCTTGCCAATTAACACAGAAGTTGACCAATGAGGCAATTTTCCAAATGTGTCTTTGAAGTCAGGGCTGAGACTAACTAACTTTCTTCTTTCTTTACTTCGTACCCTTCGAGCCGTGACAGTTATGAAGTGTGACACATTCCAAAACAAATTGTGGACACACAAGGGACTGTATATCAAGAAATAAATAGAAGGAATGAATATCGTCAGTGGAAGGTCAAAAGTACAGTAAGACAAGCGTGTGTGTGTTTTATTTATAGAGGGTGCAGCCAGGCTAACTTCTGACCCCCGCCCCTCCAATCCCAGAGTTCCTTGCTGGTCACGTGACTTCCAGCGGGCTGAGGGGAAGCAGGGGGCAACAAGGTGTCTTTGAGGCCTGGAATTCCTCACAGAGATTCTCGTTTTGTTATTTTTTCCTCTCCCCCCTCTCTCTCTCTTTCTCTCTGATGTTCACTTTACATTCGAAGTGAAGCTGAACTCCTCATTAACCAGAATCAAAATCAGAGTCGCTTGATTTGCCAAGTTTGATAAATGTACAGGCGGATTGTTCTGATGTGGCCACACAGGTGGTCAGATATGATCCAAATACAGGAAGGGAAGCCGGCGTCCCGCGTGTTCCTACACAGTTCTAATCTCTCCTCCTTATGGAAATGATTTTTTTGTGAGTGAATACAGGCGAGTGGAAACCGTCATTACCGAGCCAGCGCCTGGTTCGCAGTTAAATGCTGATTCAGAGATAGAGACTGGGACCGGCCAAAGGGATTTTTCTGCATTCATGCAAATTTCTCATGCACAGCCCCGCGGTGGGTGCATACCGGGGATGAATGACTCAAGGCTATTGTGAGCAGTAATGGAGTGTCACTGGAGTGGAAGAGCACTGTTCGTCTGTGTGTGTGTGTGTGTGTGTGTGTTCTCATATTTCTGTATTTATGAGGTCCAGATGTCCTCAGAAGGATTAAAAGATGAAGAAAAATCCTCCCAAGTGAGGACATTTTGCTGACCCTCACTTCTTTAAAGGAACACTTCACTCAAAAACAATTTATTTTGTATTATAATCACTTAAAATTCATGCATTAATACCAAATGTGTTAATGCGTCCACTTCCGAATGATCCGGTGGGAACACATTTGGCATTAATGCATGAATTTTAAGCGATTATCATAGAGTACAGTAGTGATTTTAACAAACATAGGTGCTGGTCAAGTATACAGAGAGCAGATTTTCATATTTTTTAATAGAAATGGGAATAAATTGGGATGAATTTGCTTTTACTTCTAAGCTACCAAAGCATATTCTGCAAAAACTTTTGGAACTGAGATTTGTGGTGGACAGGAGTCGTCGTCGTCGTCAGAAGAAGAAGTCAAAATAGGCCCTGTCTGGTCCTCTAAAGGGTTAGTTTTGGTTTTGTGTTTTTATGATTAGAAGCCAAACACCTAAATCCTAGACAGACAGACAGACATAGATAGATATAGATATGAGTGTGTGTGTGTTTTGATTTCTTCTCACGCTCGCCTTCTCGCCCACCACCCTCCGTGGCATCAGCATCCCAGACAAGATTATGCATGAAGAGAGCGGGGCAGACTGGCACGGACTTGACAGAAACGTCACACCTTTCACCTGCGGCGAAAAAGAAAAAAAAAAATCATAAGAAAAATAGAAAAAAAAAGCAAAAGCTGTCTGCGTGCTGTTCAGCTGTAAAACCAACAGAGCAGAGCAGAGCCATACGCTCTCTGGATGGATTAAAGCAGTGTGTGTGTGTGTGTGTGTGCGTGTGTGGGAAGTTGGATAAGTCATTTACCACTTAAAGACAAAGGGATTTAGGAAGAGAAGCTTTGCTCTCTCTGTATCTTTCCCTCTGTTTATCTCTCTGAAGAAAGGAGGTGGAGGAGAGAGAGACACAAAGGGATTTAGGCAGACGAGCTCTCTCTCTCTTTCCTCTCTGAGAAGATAAACTGTGTAGGGAGAAATGAGAGTAAAGCGCATGTGTGTGTAAACCCTCTCTTCTTCTCTGACGGTTAAAGTGGTAATCCATGAGATCCTTGTTTTATTTTGGTGACAGCTTTGATGCTAAGCTGTCACTGCTGCGGCGTCTCTCCGCCGCGCTTCCCAGACTTCGCCTGTCAATCACGCCGTGTGGGCGGTGCTGTGATGTCTTCTGCCTGGGATCGTCTTGAAGATGGAGTTTGGGGTTCTGTAGGTGGTGCTCTTTGTCTTAGCTGCTGCCGCCCAGTTCTTCTTCTTCTTCTTCTTCTTTTTCTGTTTATTCCAAAGATACGGGAAACGGAAAAAACATCACTTCCTGTGCAGCAGGAAAGAGCGACTAGACACTGAGGACAAAAAGGGTTCATGGGAAGGCAAGAGGTGTAAATCACAGACCGATTTCAAATACATTGCTTGAACATTTTTTATTGGTACGATAATATTCCTAAAAGAAAAAATATGTTATCGTCAGTGATATGTTGCATAAATAAAAGCGCAGCCTCATCTGGAGGCATTTGTCAAAAGAATAAACACAATAAAGCCCAAGAACTTATTTCCTTTGTGGTCTTTAAAATGAAAAATTCGGTGTTAATTTTTTCCAAAAATGCTGACAGAAGTCGCCTGTGGATGAACAGTCTAACTTCTTTCCCATCTTTGCCGAGGATCTTTTGCACGTGCAAGGAGAATTCCTATTGCTTTAGTACCTAGGTAGGAATTTTCCCTATTAGCAGCGATTTTGTCTAAAAGGAGAAAGGAATTCAGACAAACTAACAACGACATGACTCACGCAGAATTCCTCCCAGCGCTGTCAGCAGTTTTAAATCGAGCCTCTTGCACGCCTCTCCGTTTCATGCCAGACATGTTCACACAATGACGATCACGCCTGTTGCTCGCTGATAAAAGTCTCTACATTTTTACACGGCAGAAAACGCAAAGCTGCTGTCTTGTGGCAGCGTTCCCACGCCGGTTCCCACACCTTTAGTGACGCATTTTACGTCAACCGCACATTATAGCGTGACTAATTACCTTCTCTGATGTGTCCGTGACGGGTTTTTTTTTTCTTTTGAAGATTGAAAGGCATTCCCACAGAGCAACGTTGAAGTGTATTTTTCAAGCAGCGTTTAATTTGCTGTCACGAGAGGGAGTTAAATTACACAAATTTCCACGTTGCAATTTTTTTATTGCAAACTTTTAATTGACGCTTCCATGCACAATTAAAATAATCAAATGTAAGGGGTTTTCAGCTCACTGCACTTGATGTTATCATCAAGGAACCCAACCAGGACGTGTGCTATGCCTCCCACCGTCCTAAGTGACCATATTTGTTAAAAATGCCACCAAACTAGGAGGCTTCCTTGCAGATGAGACAGATCCCGAGTGTTTGGATCAGCAAATGGAAAAGCTTTCATGAACCTGATAGAGCATGGCCATTTATTCATATAAAATGTCACGAACAAGTAACTATTGCCTTGTTTTCTATTTTGACTCAACGGAAGAAAATCCACTGAAAATCCATGTGGGGCCGCCGACATGCAGAGCGGCCCAGTGCAGCTTTAAGAAACTGCAAAATTGAGAGAGAAAAGGGAGTACAGTCTCCATGTGCGAGGAGAGAAACTCTAAATTTCTCTGTTTCTCTTGTCTTCTTCTTCGCCTTCTGCTTCTTCTTCTTCTTCTTCTACTCTCTCTGCCTCTCTCTGGGGGGTGAGAGGCGCCACGCAGAGAGAACAGAGTAAAACGCCTGTGTGAGAAGACAGAAACTTTGATGGCTTTGAGGGAAAGTGGGAGCAGTTTGTCATTATCTTGTCTATGGTGCTATAATTATACTCTCCCTTTTTTTCTCTTTGAGATACTCTGACACACACAAACACACACACACACACAAAAACACATGCACACACAAAATCAGAGGCGCATTGATCCTCACATAAGTAGTAGTACAAATACATGCAGCCAACATGCACACACTGATACACACATAAATGCACACTGGATTTAAAATGCATGCTAATTCAAGTACAAACACACACACACACACAAGCACACTGGTCTTAACATGTACATACACACAGTGCAAATAAAAGAACGCACTCAGAGAGTCACTGGGTTCACACATACAATACACACACACACACACACACACACACTGTGCACACCCGCCCACCCACACACACACTCCACTTTACTTGTCCACTGTTCTGAGTGTGGGAGCCACATTGTAATGCAGCATTGATAATGCCGTGTTGCTCTTCACCTGTCATGTTTTTTTTTTCACAGCGCTCCCAAAATTAACGGTTGAGGATGAATGGAAAAGCGCTGTAGGTGTTTATGGCGGCTTCTCCGTCTGAGTCACAGGTGGGATGACGGTCTCTCCTCACGCTCTCCGCGCTCCGGTTGCAGGTTTACAGTTACTGTGAGAGAGATGGCCTTACAGAGGTGTTGGGTGTCCCAGGGATCTTACCTAAAGTGGCCTGTGCAGAGTTCACCGACCTCAGGCTGTGTGCTTTTTAAATGTGTTTTACATTAAGGAGGCGTGAGGAAACAAACTGATCGGTTCAAGGAGCTCCTCTGGTGTGTTGTTGAGGAAGAGGCAGAATCCTTTCCAGCTCCAGTGATGCAGAGAGGAGTTTGAGTTTAAAAAATGCATTTTTCTGATGGAGAAATTAAATGTCAAATTATGAATTAAGCCTCATGGTTAGAGCCAAAGAGTGCAATGCTACCAACGTTCATATCAACTCTGCAATTGAAATTTACAACTGGTGCGTGTCCAACCTGCAGCAGCATTACATACTAAAATAAATAGACACTCACATTGACTCAGTTCTTACTGTAAACATCAAAAGGCCTTTTGTTTTCCAGCACTTTTGTGCTGTGATGCAACTTTAACAGAAACTGGAAAAACCAGAACTCTCAAACGTTACTCAAGTTTCACACTTCAGATTAGTTGGAAAACTGCTCAGTACATTTTTTTTAACAAGTTACAGTGTGATAATTATAGAATTCTTAGTTGAAATTACCGCTGCACTGCACAATTGAGCTAACTGTAAAGACTGAATGACAAAGAGAGCACTTTGATAAAAATAAAAATAAAACATATAGGCTAGTATGGCTGGTTTTTAGCTTGGCTAACTTGCTAAACTAACTGACTAACTTACTGTGGCTAATATACTAGTATATTAGTATCTGCAACTTAGCCTATTTATTGTATTTGGCTCCACCCACTGATATTTGATATTATTTCTTCCTCTCAGAAATGTTTAAACTAAAGCTCCTGTTGTTCTGTAGCTGACTTGACCTCTTACCTTCCAGCAGAGAGATCATTTCTTCCACAGTAGTTTCTTCAATCATGTGCCATCGACGCCCAAGACCTCACTGATTGTTGTTGCACCCAAACATTACTGCTGATTTCACTTATTAGAAGGGTTTGTCCGACGTCGATGACATGCTGTCGCTGCTGGTGTGTATTTGACTATTTCCTGGCACAATAAATTGCAGGTATTCAGTCTGTCCACCATAATTTCATCCTTGTCAGAGTGAAAAAGCCTCTAAAGCAGCAGTCAGACCATCACAGGACACTAAAACTCTCCACTGAAGCTCAAGACTAATGAAATTCTCAGTACGGTTAACAGCTCCGTAAGGCGAGGTGAGGCAGGTTTTATTGTAGGTTTTACAGACTGCCAACCCTGAAGCATGTTGAATAAAATCATATCCTCACCTCCATCATATTGACGTGGGACTGACCAGGCTTTACTGAAAGGCCAGTATTAACCAGATGTAACCCGATGGATTATACATGACGTTCCCCCTCCTGGTGAACGGCTGCAGGTTTTGATTGGAACAACAAGCTGCAGAATCTTGAGCTTCAGTCATGATTGAAAGCTGCTGCCTGTGGGGATTAGCAAAGCATCACATTATTATAGTTATCATTAATTGGTCCTGAAAGTGGATTAAAAATTTCGCCACAGGGATCAATAGAGTATCACATTATTATGCATATGTGTGTGTGTGTGTGTGTACGTTGTTTGTGTGCCCATGTTGGCCCTGGCAGGGAAATGCACTGTTTTTCGCCCTTGGCATACACACTGCGTCCATTCACCTCCCTGCAGCGCCCTTACATAACACGCATCAGCGCAATAATCATGAATCAGTAGATTCACAGATTTGAAGCTGTTTTTTTTTGTTTTTTTTCCCCAGAGGTCTCGGGGGTGACGAGAGGTTAGGAAAGCAGGAGGGTGGCAGGTTTGAATCCGTGGACTCTCAAACTGGATGGGGAAAGCAAACGGGAAACAGTATCTTCTCTTTAAAGGAATAGTACACCCAAAATAAAAAATCAGTCATGATCTACTTGTGTCAGCTGAACCTCCACTTCAAGGAACAGTTCACCCAAAATTCAAAATAAGGTATTTTCTCCCGTACCCCTAGTGCAATTCATGTATCTCTCCGCCCCCAAGGTGGATAGATAGATTGAGCCCCACAAATGAATACCCTTACAGTTGTATTGAGATGAAGGGAGACAGACTGGAAACAGAAACTATCTGGATGGACAGACTGTACAAGGGATAAGTTGGAAACTATCTTGTTTTGGGGTGAAATGTTCCTTTTAATTTTTTGGCCCACCAAGCACACAGCAAATTAACTCCGATGCTCCCATCTCAGCCTTCTCCCAAACTATTTAACAAGGTAATCTTTTTGCAGCTCCAAAAAAAAAATAAAAAAATTAATGTGCATCAAATTTCTCCAAACAGCTTGTGCAGCCAAATTATGCATTTCAATATTTACCTCATCAGTTCTTATTTTTTCCTGTGCATAATTACCATCGATGTGCCCTTGAGCAACACATTTAACCCCCCAACCTCTCCATCGCCAACAGTGGAGGCCTGTGGTCGCAACTGGGCAGTTTCCAGGGATGAATATGAAGCAGGGCATTCCAGAAAAAGAGCGTGTGTACTCAGTCAGCTTTCCCTGGATAAATAAAGGTACAAAAATAAAAAAAAGACATTTCCTTGGGTCTTTTCCGTGTTGCCGTCAGCACAGGTGGTCAGCGGCCAGGGTGTCCGAGGCCCGAGTCTCCCTCTGCTGGTCCTCCTCCTAATAAATGACATGATGGAAAGTTAATGGGCCGCCGGCCTCAGTGGAAAAGATGAGTCCGCCTCATAAACTGTCAGTATTGTCAAGGTTTTATAGTATGTGCCTTAGAGCCTCGACTTGTTGGCTTTTACAGAGACACAGGTGAAGCGTAGCACATTCGTTGGAAATCAGGTGTGTGTGTGTGTGTGTGTGTTTGGTACAGTAGTGGTACACTGGCAGCTTTATCCCTGCCTGGTCTGTGAATGCCAGTCTGTGTAAGCAGAGAGGGTCAGAGAGACAGACTGCCCTTAGTACTCTGAATGTGTGTGTGTGTGTGTGTGCATCACAGATAGAGGAGGGGCTGTGCTTTGATG
>OMLF01011701.1:0-14008 GCA_900302615.1 Holocentrus rufus
GAGGGTGGGGGGGAAGATGAAGGAATATTATTGTTTCCTCTGCATACTAATGACAAAGCAAGAGAGATGAGAAAGAGAGAGGGGAGGGGGGGAAGAAAGGAGAGGTGAGCAGGTTTCGGGAGGCAGAGCCATCCATCTATTTATTCAGCTGGAAAGAAAAGAGGGATGGAGCGACGGATGGAGAGAGAGAGAGATGGCCTTGTTTACTCAGCATCAGGACCATAATGAGTGATGATGAGGGAGGAAGTGGAGGGGAGGAGGGAGACAAAAAAACAGAAACAGACAGAGCAGGGAAAAAGAGAGAGAGAGATGGGGGGAGGATGGGATTCTGAGCCCGGAGTGGTGGAATTTTTGTTTTTCTGACCCCAATACTTTGATAGAGGTCTTAATGAATTGACTTACTGTAGCTTCACATCAGTTATTCGCAGCCTAATAGTCAAAAAATGCACCACATCTCTCTTGCAGTTCCCATCTTTGCAACACATCTTTTTAATTCCAGGCAAAACAATCTTTGAACTGTTTAAACATTTGCTTTTATGTACAAAGTCATGTTTTAATGCCAGCAAACAGCTTACACAGCAGCACAGCATCGCTTTTAATATTATTACTGAAGGAAAAGATTTTGATCCTGGTAACCAGTAAAAACATTTTAATGAAATTATATTATTTATTCTATTATAGGATACCCATGTTGTCTTGACTTCTTGGTCTTTCTCTGATATGATTCTGAAAAGACTATCCTGAAATTAAACATACATATTGTTAATCAAACACAATATGAGACGCAATAACTGTTATGAATGTGATGGAAAAGCTGTTATGAAAGTCAAGTAATCCTGTTAAATTACATTGCTAATCGCATAAGCTACATAAGCATTTATTAGAGCCGCAGTGCAACTTCATCCGGAGCAGTTTTTAATTTGTGACTTCTGGTTTGGTTCCTTTATTGACGCCCTGCTGGAGAGTAATGAGCATCCACACCCATTTTTGCTTGCTTTCTTTATTAAACTGACAGATCTGGTTTGTCGGGGCTCCTCTGGCTTCATTAGCTCAGCGGAGTTGTACAAATGGGGTTCAGCTGATTTAAGCTTCATGACGTTTGGAGTTTATGTTCTCGTTTTACCCAAATGTGTCAAGCCCATGAGCTGGAAAAAAAACAAAAACAAAATCATACCTTGATTTCCTGACTGCCAAAACAGGACGCTTTTAGCCAGTGACCTCAAACCAAGAATAGAAAGCTATAAAAAGTAGCATTTATACGAAAACATGTTCACATATATTTATACTTTTGTACTTCACTACATGTCTTTTTAGTCAATTTGGAAGAAAACTGCAAAATAGGCTGAACAAAACAGCCTGCTCAGTAATTAAAAAACATCCATTCTTTCAAAAATCACAGTTTATACATTTAAAAGTCTAAATAGAAACCAACCAGGGACAACTTGGTACCACAGTGGGCAGTAACACTGATAAAGCTTGTAGTTTGATTCCCTCTGGACCCAATCTTGCTCAAAATGTAGGTGCTCATACTGTAAAGTGGTTTGGATTATGACAGTAAAGAACAGGATTATGTTAAATGGCATAGGATATACTACTGAAAGCAAAAGTTCTCCTATGAAAAATTGCTAAGAAGAGTTTTATTCAATAGTACAGATGACCTGAGCCTATATTGAACCACAATTCATACATTGCAAAAAACCTCCATCTTAACAAGTCATTTTGTGTCATATTCAGTGTTAAAATCTTGCTTTTCTTCAAACAAGGTAAAAAATCTGCCAGTGGGATGAGATAATCCCACTTGTTTCCAATGCTGATCAACTTGTTTCTATAACTGTCTTCAATCAAATGTCATTTTCTTGATTTTAGTGGGCTGATCTGCCTTATTCTGCTTTGTTTCAACAGATTTATTCCTGAAATAAGTGAAACTGCATTGGAAACAAGTGGGATTATCTCATCCCACTGGCAGATTTTTTCCACTAATTTTAAGAAACAACAAGATTTTCACACTGAATATGAGGCTAAATGGATTGTTAGGGTATAACAGGAGTTTAGCGTCCTTTCACTCCAAGTGTCGCCTTTCTTTCCTATAGGTACTGAAGAAGTAAACTCTATCCACGCCTTCCTGAGGACCTGGGAAGACAGAAGGGTGCAGGGAGAGAGAAGACGAGAAGGTGAATTCAACATCAAAAGGAGTTGGACAAAAACATTATGTCTTCAAAATAAATGGAAGTCAAGGGGAAAATCAACCAGGGATTTTTAATTTCTGGAAGCTGATGTTTTAGACAGAGGATAAAATACTTCCACGTGTGATGCTGAAGGTTTGCTGATGATTTGAAGGAGGTAAGTGTCACCATTTTTGTAAACAAAGACACACTAACTAGTGCGAACAAACAGATAAAAGAGCTTTCTCTCACCATGACAGCAGACCTCCATCCAATCAGTAAGAATTTTGATATCTGTTTATTTTCGGTTGAAATGTTGATTTTGTTGTTTAACACTGATTAAGACGGAAAGCAGCACTGATGGAAAAGCAAACAACCTCAGTCTTCAGAACGAATCAAAGACAATGACACACCACTTGAGAAATTAAGCGCACCGTCCTTTGCTTCGTTATATCCTGCTCTTTGTTAATCACAGGACCTCGGACCACTGCAACTAATCTTGGGTTTTAAATAATTAAGCACTGTCTGGGAGGAACGTCCTATCTACAATCTATCCCCACTGATTTCATCACTCGCATTTCATCATTTTCTTTGTCATTACTTGCAGATCGCTTACTTTGCATGTCAGCTGATTACAAAACATGGTCAATTTAAAAATGATCTGTTCCATTGACTAAAACCATGACAAAAAATATTTGTCAACACCAACGCCTGGACAAAAATGAGACAAAAGAAAGGAAAAATGAACCTTTGCTGACAAAAACTACAATCCAATGCAGTGATATTTTTGTCAACAAAGAAAAATGGGATGAAAATGCCAGAAATAGGCCAATGAGCATGTGAGACTCATATGCATCAGTTTTTGTGTGAACATATTAGAGAATTCCCATGATGCTTCAAACAGTGAACAAGTTTTACACATGTATTAATTATACAGAGAGGAATGGACCTGCTTTGCTGCTTTATTATTGCTGTGACAAGGCCGTATCTTTGTTTGGGGATTTGTTTTATATGAGAATGAATGGCTACATTTTTTTGTGTTCAGTTTTTGAATAAATAAATTCCATATAAAAAGATTTTTTAAAGTAGCGACATTTCTTTGCCTCTCCTGCAACTAAATCTGAGTGTATCTGCAAAGAGTGTGTTACACACCTCAGAAGAACCCAATCCTAACCTGTCAAACAAATGAAGTGAAGGTGTTCGTCACAGCGGTGATCCCCCCACAGGAAACGGTCCCCGGCGGCCATGCTGCCGCACGGGCTGCTGTACTGCAAAGCGCTGATATGTTCCTCCCAGTGGCTGTAGGTCATGGGATCGCCAGACATCCAGAACCACGTGGTGCCCAGCAGGTGTCTACATAAAGGGGGGCAAATTAAAGGTATAATTCACCGAAAACCACATATTTTGAATAGGTCTTATTTAGTTTTTTATTTATTTTTTTGGAACCTTTGTTCTCCGTGAGGCATGTGATTATAAAGTTTTTCCACTGGACATTCATGAAATTTGGGTCGACGCTGCAAAATATATAGCTTTTGAGTGGAGTTTTTCTTTAACATTACCTGAAGGGATACTTTAACAAAATTTAGAGTGTAGCACAGGGGAAAAAAGTGGTCAATTTCACTTTTGCCCTCTGGTCCAGTAAAAATACATCATGTGCAAGCAGAACTCTGACCTACTGGCCCAACATGGCAACAAGAAAAATACTTAAAACTGAATGATAAAAATGACAGACTACAATTCATGATGTCAAAATATCTTTCAAATAGCAAATGAGGAATTTTTTAATACCTAGATAGGATAATGACAGTTTCTGATCATTTAGAGAGTGGTGAGGGCTCTGTTGTGGTGGATTTGCTTCTTTGATATTTAGGTCAGTCTGTGGTTTTAAGGTGTTGGCTGAGTGCAGATAATGTTTCATCCAAATGTGTCCTTTTCACAGCACCCATGGCACAAATAAAAATGTTGTGAAGTTGAAGTTGTAAAGGAATCTCTGCAATGGTTCACTTGGCCACATAAACATGATTTAGTCTCTCGAACATCAAGACGTGGAGGTCCTGTATGCTGCTTGTCTATCATTTGCAATGACTCAGACACTGCCGATCAGATTTTGATGAAACGTAGGAAAATTATGCATCTCACAAGTGTGTTGCAACAAGAAAATTACAATGATTAGCCAAATGGTGGCACGTTTTTACAAATCAAAGCAGGGCAATATATTTGTTATTGACTGGCCCAGAGAGGATTTGCAATAACTCTTCTCCGTTTTGTTCTAGCTTGTATGATTATGGATAAAATCATGTTACTTGACATTACTTTGTACTTTTTTAAAATATTTACATACTTTTTATATATTTCAACATTTCCAAATTCTAGGGTTATTATTGCAGGTTTGTGCCTGGACATTTGTTGGCTCAAATCCTTGCACAAGTTATCTAAACTCGAGCTTCTCCAGTGGAGCTGCTCAGAGGCAGACAGTGTAGCGCTGTCAATGTACTGGGCAGCGTCCAAGTGTGAAGGTGTGTAACTGTGAGAGTGAAGCCGGGCATCGCTGAAATACAACACAGTGCTCAGCGAACCTCATCTGGATCAATAAAGGTTAGAAAAACAACAACACAAAATTAATTGTACAGCCCTGCCCGGCTCTGTTCTATCAGATAAATCTAAAAACAGTAGTGAGATGTTAGTGGAGCTTGCACAATACCTGCGCAGGCCCAGCCAGACGCGGCCGGTGAGCGGGAAGGAGGCGTCGCTCAGCAGCTCCTCCGCCTCCCCCTGCTCCTCCCGGCTCTGCAGGGTGAGCAGGTCCCAGTAGAAATCTCTGCAGTAGAACAAGGCGTCGGACCAGCACAGCTTCTTCCCCACCAACACCATGTCCCTCCCCCCCACCGCCGCGCTGATGGAGGGCGGAGGAGGGATGAACTCTGGGAATGTGGCAAAGAAAAAGATTTTGTTTGGGAGCCACTGGGTCCCAATACCCTGATGAAGCCACAATGAAGACAGCCTTGCTATTGAAATGCAGCTTTTGTAAGCAAACATTCTGCATGGGAGAATTAGAGTAAAATGAGAGAGAATTACCCGTGGAGGAATGGGTATTCAAATCTTTTATTGAAGCTAAAGTAAACATGCCCAGATGCAAAATTACTCTGCTAAAAGTAAAACCACCACATGGACATTTTTATTTAAGTATACAAGTACTTGTTCTTAAATGTACTTAAAAGTATTTGAAGTACTTGTTGTATTTGGTGCCCTGATTTAACAGCAGGCTATAAAACGGCATGTAGTGTACATACCTCATGAGCAATCTTGTATCTAGCTTTTGTATCTTATGTTTTACACCTCATATCAACTTTTTTGAAATGTTAAAGGTCCCACTTTTTCAAATAACTCCTAAAAATAGGGCCAAAGGTGGTTTAGGGAACTAAAGGGAACTTATGTTTTAAACTGGTCTATGAGGACTTGTTGATGACTTGGTATTTGCTGCTCTAGGTTCCATGTGCACTTGATATAAACCAGGATCCATAAAAAAAAAATGGCAATCACATTAATCATAATGCTTGCTGTTATTTTGAAACTCCAACTTATGATTTTTTTTCACTGTGCATAAAAAAGACGCCACGGTCTACCTGCGTACACTTGCACCTCGCACAGTGTCAAGGTTTCTGCTGTCCCGGGCAGGTAAACATTAACCAAGCGACCCTCCATCCCCCCACACTGGAAGGTGCGGTCTTGTCCACCTGGGATGTGAGAGATGACGGCACACCTGAGACAGTCAGACAGAAATGTACTCAAGTAATGTACGATAATTTGAGGTCCCACTTGATCTCAAACATCAGGTTTTGCTGTCACCCCCCTAAAGACTCTTCGACAACGCATACTACAACTAACAATCTCTCCCAGGATCACCTTGGATTGTTGTTGCCATTGTTCTCCGCAGAGTTCCCAATGAGGATTTCAGCACCATTGATCCTGTGGTACGCACCGAGCCTGTTGGTGACCGTGACAGCTTCAACCCTGTACACACCGGGCAGGAGCAAACTCCACCAGGGGTTCTTCTGTTGGGGGGTATGGGTGCAGCTTCCCTGGGAATAGACTGGATTTTCATTGCCATCAATGGCCCTCCCGGCTGCGCCACCATGTGCTGTCGCTGACTGAGATGCCGTTCCGCTGAGCGCCACATTTGGCAGAGAGGCGGCTAAAAGGTGAGGAATAAAAGCCGAAAAAGTTGATGCGCAGCTCTTTTGCAGATACCTCAAATATCTAGCTTTTGCCATTTTTATGGTAATTTACAATTTAATGGTCATGAATGATTTCCTGGTGGAACTTGTCGGATACACATCAGCAAGTGAGATAAGATGAGACGAAATTTTGTCTCTGAGGAAATTCAGTTGTTGCAGCAAAAAATAATGAAAGGATACAATGACAAACAGACTATAAATATGAATAGAGCAAATGGGTGTAAACAGACAAATGAGATTGTCAACACTTGAAAATACAGTATCGATGTATTTATGAAAGTATGAAAAAGAGTGGCTGATGCTGCAGAAGACGTTCGTGAGAAATATGTGCAGCCCATGTTAAACAAAACTAAAATGAGTTGCAAAATATGATTGCATAGATGAGAACAAAATGTATGAAAATGAATGAGTTTTTGAATGTTTCAGCATTTTACCCCTCAAGACTGTGAAGAGCCACAAGTGGAAGACAGCACCTGTTATATCAAAAGATTACTCTGTCAGAAACATAATACAGTGATATCCTGCACCTATGCTGCACTAATACAATAGCAATGGCTGAAGCAGAGTACATGTAATGTTCTCCTTTATATCCTCTGTACTGTCACTTACTAGCTAATAAAATGTGTCATAACTATGATATTCAAATAAGTATCTTTTTTTTTGCCTTAGTAATGAAGCACTTTGTAAACACTGTTTTGGAATAGTGCTAGTGAATAACTGAAGTTAACTTTAATTTGATAATTAAAAGGTTTATGGTACAAAGTTTACCTACCAATGCAATTCATGAACTGGCTGGACCTCATGGCTCTAAAGTAGTGAAGAACAGACAGCAACATATTCAGAAGGCTGTGACTTTAAATATAAAGCGAACAACAGCAATGGTGTAGTCACATATATTTAAGGTCAAGGTGATTTGACACAGCGAA
Source organism: Holocentrus rufus (assembly GCA_900302615.1). Taxonomy (NCBI): domain Eukaryota; kingdom Metazoa; phylum Chordata; class Actinopteri; order Holocentriformes; family Holocentridae; genus Holocentrus; species Holocentrus rufus. The sequence goes on from OMLF01011701.1 coordinate 7,324, forward strand.
TTTATCAGCCAACAGGTAAATGATTCTGAAATATCCAACAATATCAGATATTTTGCTATGAAGGCTTAGCGGTTATTTCTAAATTTCCCATTTGCCAACCTTTTCTCTGGGGCAATGCTATATAACCATTTGTGAGAAGAAGAAGAAGAAGATGAAGAAGAAGAAGAAGAAGAAGAAGAAACAAACTCGTTCTGTCCTCAAAAGAAAAACTTTTGAAAGCCTTAAGGTGACTCATCACTTTAACAGTGACTCAGAATTTTCTTTCACTGCACACCACCAATTAGTTTGTCAGTTTTTCAAACGGCTGATATCTCAGTTTGTCATCGGACCTTCCAATCTATTGAATGACTCAAATGTAGTGTCATGTTTTACCCATTGAACTACATGATTAAGAAAGAATAAATGAGAGAAAAAAAGAAATTTCGCCCTGTAATCAGGAGACTCTTGATGCATTTTTCAAGGACAGACAGAACTACAGATAAAAAATGGCACATTGAAATTTTAATACACCCTCAGCCAAGCTATTGCAAATCCTTTCATAAGGCCAAAAACCAATAAAGAAGTGACTGAAGCAGCAAAACTTCAGGTTTCTTTAGTCAAAAGCAGTTTGGAAAAATTCTTCAGTTTTATTATCTGATACTAGTATCTGAAAATTATTAACCATACATTGGACTTTTCAGTTTAAATTTATATTTTATGGACTTCAGAGTCACACAATGCCTTCAGACAGTATTTACATCAAAGATACCTGTAATTAGGTAACTCAACCAATGAGTCAAGTCAGCTATCCAGTAATTTTATGCAATCAATCTTAATTTTATGCGATCAATCGTTTTGTCTGTGGCTACTTGGAGCTGGCTCCTTTAAGTCATATGCATAAGGTGGATAGAGGACACCTGGGGAAACAGCCTGAAGGAAATGGAAGATGAAAAGATGCATCTAATTAAAATTGTGTTGTGCTTGAAAGTAAAGCGATACACATACAGAAAAGGGGAAAAGTGCATTTTGTGACTATCTTTCAGATACACATCATTTGTGATGATGCAACATCTTTTTTGCTACTGTAATACTTGTAACTGTATCACAGACTAAGCTCTTCTAATTGGATTCGACATTTTCTTTCAGCTGCAACTCGGTCCTCTTGTTTGGGAGAGGAGGTCACCTTGATTTGGTACGTGACATTATCAGTTGCACATGAGAAACACGAAGACGCACTGACATCATCAGATCATGCAGGCAACCGAAATACAACACAGATTCATGGAATAGTACTGCAGTTTTCATCATAATACTAAAAAGTCTGCAAGATGGATTTCACACCCTTTGAAAAGAGAAATTCCTCACATCCAAATCCAAACAGATGTGCGTATCTGAATCAGAAACATCTCAGGAAATGTAATTTAGGGAAAACCCCAAACCACACAGCCAGATTAAAAGCCTGCTAGAGGTGCCTTATAACAAAGATTTAAGTCTGAAAACCAAATCCTGGCTGCACAGGATTCACTCAAATCTGAGTTGCAGCACTGAAGCAAATCTGACATAATTCTGTTGACGGATTTTTGATTTTGGAACAAAACTCTTCACAAAGACTGCTGGAGCATCAAATATCTTGCAGACACTGAGTCTGATAAAACACCTACCTGCCTTTCTAAATTTATTTCATTTTCAGTCTAGCTTTGAAACAATTTGAAGATCACACTCACCTGCAGTTACAGCGGCTCTTTGTCCCCAGCATGCTCTGCTCAACATCAAAATCCACGGTGACAGATTTCATTATATCTGGTCCGATAAGGCATGTAAATGTCCTCGAGTTATTTGCATTTAAGAGATTGGACCCAGGATGCAGCTTATTTACAAATCAAAGGCCTCCTTACCTTGATGGATTCTCCCAGTTCCTCCAGTAGACTCCCATCTACGCTGTTGAACAAAGCCGTATCCGGTCATTACAGCTGTTAACGCAGACACTAATCGTTCCTTCACACAAGCACGACATCAGCTGACACATTCATCACCGCTCTTTTCCTGCTCAGAACTTTGAATAACAATGATGTGACGTTTCATTGACTATAGGGAAATTTAAATTGTGGCATTGCATTGCATTTGAAGGGTAGACACACAACTTAAACATGGTGTGAGTTTGAGGTTGTTTTTTTTTTTGTTTTTTTTTTTAACACAAACTCATGCTTGAGCTGTTAATTTGATATTTAGCAATAAAGGCAATGAGTGAGCATCATAGAGTGCTTTAAGTGAAGCTATTAGATTGCAGCAATAACTAGTCCAGTTAAATGTTACAAGATAAATGGTCCACTTGAGGGTCCTTTACAAAATGAATAATGATTTAAATTTCTTTGATTTAATTTGCTTAGAAATCAACACAGAGTAAATAATGTGTATTTACCTTTTGTGCATTGATGACATTGATTCCACAGCTTCACAGTCAACTGTCCGTCTCCCTCCTTACAATACGTCACATTGGACCAAAGAATGAAATCTTTACAGATGTATCTGCATCACAGATCTGTTCGGAAGCTCCCAGAATATCATTCATGGTTCACACAGCTTCAAGCATGCTTGCATGAGCAACCACCAACACTGCATGCAAGTAATCAATAGTTTCATTATGTCACTCATGTACTTTTCTTTTCTTTCAACTCTGGAATCGCTTTTTCAAGAGGCAGTTTTTCCTATTTGCGCTTACTGATGAGGAAAATAGAAAAAAGGGCCTTAATATGGGATGTGCATACTAACTCCAGGAGGTAAATGGTACTGGCATTTGCCAGATGACTGGCATTATAAAGTATAGGTCTTCAACGGAAAAATACGAGAACCGACTCCTCTAGCGTCCTCTATAAATAGATTTTTACTGTCTCTGCAAGCACAAAAGTCATAACCATTGACATTCACCGATTTGCATGACACACAGCTGCTCCTGCTGCGTTCGGATCCTTTACGGCCTGTTTGGTGTATATAAGCATATATTCTGTTTGTGTGTGTGTATGTGTGTGTGTGTACACTGCAAGACATGAACAGCTTGGAAGAGGACTTACAGTGATAGTTCACCCATTTTGAAAAACTTGATATTATTTCACTTATCCCCTAGCTGTTATAGGACAGTGGAGGTGCCGTCTTCCTCTTATCATCACTAAGTACCGTAAACTAGCTGAATGCTCCAACTGCTAACCATTAGCCACCTGCCACTGAGTTGTACTTCCCCCCAACTTATTATTTTTCAAAAATTTTTTGCTAATGGTTAGCGTTTGGAGCATCCAGACAGTGTATGGTACTCATGAACAATGAGAGGAAGACGGCACCACCACTGTCCTACATAACAACTGGGGGGTAAATGAAATAATGAGTGAACTATCCCTTTAAACATTATCTAGCCATTTTTTTTAGTAATGTTATTTTACAAACTGCCCATAATCTTTACCACTTTAAAGCTATCTGAGTTGTCTTTTGAAAACAGAAATTTGTTTGTGGAGAGTTTCCCTCGTTCTGACTGATGCCTCACATCAGTTTACATTATCGTGAACAAAGTACAATTTCTTGAAACCGGGAAAAGTAAGATAATATAACTTTAAATGTCTTGACACAAGCCTGAAAAAAGACCACATCCCCTACTAAGTTTGTCATTTTTTTCCTATTGTGTGTGTGATGTCGGCTCATTAGCATATTTCATATCCTGTTGCCTAGCGCTTCCAGCTCTCTATCTGTCTCCATCCTCCATCAGTGGCAGGGACAAGACACAGGTGCCGGCTTCATAACGGGGGAAGGCACACACCACTCACTCACACACAAACACACACACTTTGGTAAGCACACAGACACACGCTGGCTCATCATTCACCAAGATGCACACGCACACACACACAACCATCCGTCAGCGAGAGGAACAGCTGCTTCGCAAAGTGTAACGCCGCATTCAAATAAAACTACACACAGCAGAATGTCATAAGCTCTGATATGCATACACAAAATGATCTGCTGCAAAGTCATCAGCTGCGCCGGAATGTGTCACGTCACATTCAAATGAAACCTCTCTCTCACACACACACACACTTTCCTGCACACTGGGTACTGGTTTGTCAAACATTTGGATGTACACAGAGTGATGAATGCTACAATCATCAGCTGCATGAAATATGTAACACGTCTGACACACTCACACACACTGAGCGATGATTTTCCATGTGTCAGGGATAAAGTGTGTTGAGTTTTCAGATGGCAGAGTGGGAGAGGATGAAAGCAGAGTTGAGCTGATTGTTCTTTCTCCCTGTCTCCTCTGTCATGTTCACCGGGGGGAGTTTTGATACGTGTGCTCTCCCTCTCTCCATCTCACTCACACACACACATCGCGCACACACTTACAGGCATAGACCCACACTGTTGGCAGAGAAGTGCCGCAGCAATAATTAGATTTCACTTCAAAGAGCCGCACAGTTGTTTCGGTGGGAGACGGGGCTGACGCGTGATTGGCTACTCCGGCTAACAGGTGAGGGATTGCGGGTGCTTCGGGAAGCGGGAACCGCTCGCCTCTGCTGTCATGCTGCAGGGTGGGCTGAGCTGCTGCCGTGCACCTGTACCCACGTGCACATGTACATACTGACAGGCATGTGGAGACGTCGCTTGAATCCATTCTTTTAAAATAACGCCCTGCAAAAATTTGTATGCAGGGCTTTTATCATGGGAGTTATGCTTCAAGAGCGGGAAGAGCGTGACTATGAATGACACGTGTGTGAGGATGCGTGGAGTTTGTGGAATGGATTACACAAACAGGCAAAAAACAAAAAAAAAAAATTTAAAATCAGTGACGGGTTTGTGTTGGTAGCTGAAATTTCGTTGAAAATTTAAAATTTAAAAAGTACCGTAGCTACAGTAGACAAAGCGAATTTTGCTTGGTGAGGGGAAGTGAGCAGCAGTGCATGGTGTGTGTGTGCATGAGACATGATTGGCACTGAGGTAGCCATGCTTCCTTAAGGTGACTGGTTGTTTGAGTCGTACCAAATGGATTTTCCCAAATGAGGTAAAACCCCTGGAGCAGCCTGGATTTTTTTCTCTCAGTACATTTTGTTTGGCTCATATCCTCTGGGTATAATGGTGATTTGTCAAAATTGCCATTGCCTCCCAATACCTCAACAGGCATGCACTTGCTTTTTGGGTTTCTCCCCAACTTTGAAGGGCATGGAGCGTGGAGTATTCAGTCCTCTAAAGTCCTATAGATAAACTGGTAAACTCTCACTTAGAATGTATGATGGTTTTGTTTCTTGTGACATCTTCACAGTGAATATTTAGGCTATCCCTTCAGTGTTTCAGTAGGATTTTTTGGGCTCTGTTATTGCCATGAATGATTAAGCCCTTTGATTATGTGACAAGAAATGTGACTTGATGCAGAGGATCCGGCTTAAGGGCCCCATGAGCCTGGGCCCAGTAGGCCCGTTCGGTAATCCACCCATGAGTCAACCTGCATAATCCTTACGGGAAAAACTCCATTCTTTAAGTTGTACAGATACATTTAAATTGTACCTTTGTGGATACTTTTCCATTGTGTTGCAATCTATTATTAGAGCCGGTTAAAGTATTGATTTTCCAATTAATTGCCAGCTAAATCAATATGGAACTGAATCGAATCATAATACAGTCAAATCAAAATTGGAACCTCGTGAATCCAATCAGGAAATCAGCGCCAATATCAAACTCTATCTTGTACGTTCTGTTCTTAGATGTTTCATCGACCTAAGCTCCCCTTAGGGATCAATGAATTCAATCTTTAAATGAAACTGATCGCAGTATTCATCCACTCGTATGCTAAATGGGCTGAAGAAAAATATTAGATCGTTTCAGAATTCGGAATAAATTTTGGAGTCAAGAAACCGGTGGTGTGTGTGTGTGTGTTTATGTTCTGTAGTGACAAGTGATGGTGGATATTAGCCTAAGTGACAACATTTGATGGAACAATCTCTTCCTCTTACTCTCTCACACACACGCACAAACACACACGTCTCCCTGTTCCCTTCCACTGGCAGGCTGTCAAATAATTTTGTGCGCATTTCAGGGAGAAACAGCCCCTGCTTAATTACTGCCTTGCTAATTGAATCCCAGTGTGAGTGATGTATGGGGATAGGAGTCTGTGACAGAATGAAAATGAAATAGTATTAAGCAGCCAAGTAGATAATCCATTTAGGAATGTCTGGGAAACGAGCAGGATTAGTTAATGCAGCGCCATATGGCTCGACTGTCAGGCGGCATCAAAGTTCTTTGAAATCTAAAATGTTTCTTTTTTTTTTTTTTTTTTTTTTTAACTGTTACGTTCTTAAGTCGCTGATAAACTAAGCGAACTGGCTCCAGGCAAATCAGAACATGTCAGTCCATTGTGCCCGGATTAGTTAAATTCAGAGTGTTTAGGATGAGCTGATGTTTTTTTATTACCCCACGCCTCTGTCAGATACATCCAGCGGAAAAGTGTTGGACTTAAAACAAAAGCACAATTTGAATACAAAATGTTGCTTGGCAAATACTTTTGGACTTTTTTTTTAAATTTTAGCCTGTTGTTTTTGTTCATCTGACAAAAATAAGTCAACAGTGATTGTTTTTTCGATTTTTTTTTTATGTCTGATGATCAGTATCAGACATATTTCTGCTTCAAGTTTGGGGACTTTTTGTAGACGATGGATATCAATTTTAAAAT
>OMLF01011703.1:0-10853 GCA_900302615.1 Holocentrus rufus
AACGACACCATCACACCAGCCAATGCCAGGCGGGGAAGACGTGGTTGGATTGGGGTGCTGCTGGGCTGTCATGTTTGACACATAATGTGCTATATAAGGACTTCCTCTTTATGTTCTCCAGTGCAGATCGTGAGAGGAAGCCTGAGTTACTCTTAGCACAATAGTAATGCCGTGTTTTATATATCAGATTTAGTCAAATAACCAGTATGACGGAAATTGTCAATTTAGTTGACTTAAAACTCTAATTGTTGACATACAAGATGTTGGGAAAGCATCAGCTGCTGGAGATTGTTTGTGTTCGTGTTTGTATTTGTATCGTTAAAGTCCTGGTGTTGGTGCAGCTTTCCATCTGTTTTTTATAACGCAGTCTTTCATAATTATCATTTTCCCAATGCCGTGTTTTGTCAACATCACCTTGAGGGGCCGTTGTCGAAGGAGCTCACACAGAAATAATTCTGACCACGTGTCCTGGCCCAGGCTATGTGGGTTAGGCAGGCCTATTATGTCTCTCCAACATGCTATTATGCATGCTTTGTTTATTTTCATTGTGATTTATTTTGTTAAGATCATGTTGTTTTGTGACTGAGTGTTGCTTAATTATATTTAGACAGGCTCATTGTTTGTAAATTCCTCTGGGGCATGCTTCTGATTAATAGAGGGGATTTCCATATATTGCATGTATGTATTAAATGCGCATACATGAAACATATTACAAATTGGCACATATTCAAATATGTGCATATATATCTTCTTATATTACAAATACATGTGTCATCCCTGTAAGCTACACATATAGTATATGTTTAGTTCACATATGACTACATATGTAACATGACAATAGTTCTGTGGTATAGGGGCAGATACTGTATGTTCATATATTAGATTTCCATGGGAGGAATATATGAATCATCAACAGTAAACTTATCGAAATTAACTTAACTTTCCACCCCAAATATTTTGGGTGTGTACAATCAAGATTTGAAATGCAAATTAAAAAGTAAAAATATTTCTGTTGTGTTCCTGGCATCAGAAAGGCATTTCCCTGGCTGTCAATAGTAAGTGCCTCAGATAAGAGTTTGAACCTAGGTGATTTCAGTAACTAGTGCAGCTGACTAGTAATACCACGGACAGATGGCAGGAGGGGAATGCCGTCTGACTATGGCAACCCGGAGCGTGACAGGGACATGCTCCACTAAGTGAGAAGAATACGTTGTGACACTCCTCCAGGGCACCTTGTGAACAGCGTGACAGTGGCATGAAAGCGTCAACATGCCAGTTTTCACAGTGCACTCTTTTCTGTGCAGGCCTGCCAAGACTACCAACACTTCAGTTCAACTGCCACGGCGCGGAAAAGCGTCTGTATACTGATGCGGCTGCAAAGTGTTGGTCGGGCTCTTAACTATCAGGAAGTGGATTTGTTTTGCGTCGTCTTGAAAATATGCCACCGTGGCACCAGTTCAGTGCTGGGGTGGTAGATAAGCTCATTAGTAGCCCGAGGTTGTTGTTGCCATTCAGGGCTCTAAAAAGCTTTTATAATTCAATCAACTCCACCTTGGCTGTGTTGTGACGCGCTCGGTGAGTCAACTCAGTGCCCTCCTCAGACTGTGTCAGCCTCAGCAGCTGTTGCGCCATATCATATTCCCCATGTTACGCAAAATGACCACAGCAGTAAAGTGACTTGCATCCAATGGCATTTTCATAATGCGCATCATCAGAAAGAAAAACAAAGACGATTGTGTTGGGTTAACCCAAAACCAACCCCGCAGTACAATTCCATAAAGTGTGATCACTCATTGGTTGCCTTCCAAAGCCAACCCTGGGGCGTTTAAGGCTGCATGTGTTGGCAGGGAGACACTGTTTTGGCAGACGCAGTCAAACCTGCTCACCTTTAATCAAACTAGAAAGGGCAACACCCTACTTTCGAGTATCAGAGTAACCTCACAGTCCCTCTCGCTCTTTCTCTGTGAATGAATGTGTTTGCCTGTGTACACAGCTGAGATAACTATGTGCATAACTAATGTAAACCAGCTTTGAAGAATATTACCCAATAATCAGTCTTGCACTATTTTAAGTGGAGAAAAAAAATAACCATCAATGTCATTCATGGAATAATGAGACTAATTCTTTCCTTTTCTTCCCTTCCAGGGGAGTGGCATACCCTCATGAAATCTCTCCAGATGAATTATTGCCATTCATTTTGATGCCCTGCAGGCGGCTTACACTTCATAGCAGTCCATATTTCTTGGCAGCAAACATATTAGAGTTTGAACCCCTGTCATGCCTACTCTGCAACCTTAGTGATACCCTGTAACCACCTCCAGTCATAATCAGAATGTCAGACTGGTGCAACGAGGGTGAATAATTAATGCTGTGTCTTTTGGGTTTGCTTATTTCACTGAGCAAAAAAGAAGTTGCTTGCCGACATCGCCTCCGGCCAAATAGTTAGCTTGCCTGGCACTGCGTTCAGCTTCTAAAGGGATGATGCATTGCTCAGAGAGCTTTTTTTTTTTGCCAAACCATCACATTAAATTCGACACAGGAAAAACAAACTTGTTCGGGAATAAAACTCAGGCTGAACTCTTGCCGCTCGAAATGGGGGAGAAACATCAAAGCAATTCTGTGGAGAGTGAAAAACACCAATATCTTCGAGGCTAAATCATGTCATTAGCATGTGGGATGACACTGTCGTCTCAGGAAAATAGATAGTTTAGTAGGTGGAGGTGGCTGGGAGGCCGGAAGGTGTTGGCAGGGTTTTCTCCTGATAGGACCCACGTTTTCGGCGAGGTGCTGGCGACCGGACAGACGGCAGGTCGGGACCCTGGGCTGAGAAGAGCGGGGGTGCTCAGTGGTTCCCATGCCACCAGGACACTATGGAGTGTCCTGTGCCCTGTTCCTGTCACAGTGTCCTGCAGTTATCTCCTCCCACTCTGGAAAAACCATCACTCACACACACAAACACACACGGACCATCTGACTGGGTCGAGATATAAGCAAGGGACATTATCCATGACCTCAGCATGGTAAACATCTGGGATCTTCCTGATTTCCGTATTTATAATGACATATATCTGCAGTCACACCCCGGGTCGACATGTACAAAATCCTCCTTGATGCTTGAAGCATGACAACCGCAGCTGCATGGCTCAAATTACATGCGATTATTGTATTTTTGAGGCAGGTTTCTCCGGCCGTCAGACTCCAGAGTTCCTGTCTAAGCCAGACGTATCTCTGGAGAGGATATTACTGAAGTCACACCTTCTGAAGTCACTTCCATCTCCACGGCCAATGTTCCAGCCTAACAGTGACCACAGCTTGTTTCCCCTCCAGTCAAATGCTAAACTTAGCCTCCGTGGCCTTATCTATGAGCACCACCACACCTGACTGTCTTTAGCCGGCCGCTATCTGCCTCTCTACATGATCCACAACACCTGCTGCCTGTCACAGATAGACACAGCCCCTACTAAATCCAGGCAGACGCAAACTTGCCGTAAAGTTCAGCGGTATTATATGACGTGGCAGGGAAAATCAATGATAAATCTCAGTTTTTATAATGAACAATGTTCGGGGAAGTGCTTACTGCTGAGCACGAATACTGGAGATGTGTTATTGTATTTTCTTTATTGATCCTGCAGATTTATGCACCCGTAACAGAATTTGTTGTCTGTTGTCGAAAACAAAACGTGTCTGGAACGGTGAATGAGATATTTACACAACCTGGTTTGGTTCCAGTAGGTCTAACATTAGCTCTTAAAATAAAAAAAAATCACAGCATGGGTTCATAAAGCTATAAATTCAGACGTCATTGTAGTCACACTGTTGGTCAAACAGGAAGTTCTGTTATCTCCTGAGTGTGTGGGTGCAGCATGTGTGTGTGTGTGTGTGTGTTGGCACTGCAGTCACTAATCACCATAAAAACATGGCCTCAGCATCAATTTGTCAGGTTGTCTCGATGGGTCTTAAAATGGTGTCATTATCACAGCAGGAGCAAATCCCCTCCCAGATTGCCTGAGGTTGCACTGTTTACCTAAGGCCACCAACCGACTCCCAAAGCCATAAACTTATTACAGTCAACAGATTCAAACTGCTGCATATGCACACCAGTCAAAGGGCTTAGGGCCAAACTGTTGCCTGCGTTGACCGGGAATCACTAAGCGGTGATTGTGCGACAGTCAACAAGTTACTATTTCCAATGCGGTCACAGACCAATCACACAAAGCTTATTTGCAGCCAGTTAAGAAAAGCCCAAACCCTGTTAGCAGTCATTTGACCTAAGCAGGTCTGAGAAGCTAGATCTAAAAAAAAAAAAAAAAAAGAGCCGCCTTTTAACCCCCATGACCAGAACGGAGCCTGCTGCTAAATAATAAGGCAGTGGTGACTTTGAACTTTGAAAACAGACAGCTTGAATCCCCAGACAAGACAGCGAGAGGCAAACTGAAATCTGGTGACTTGACTCTGGTTGCATCAGATGAGATATAAACAGCTGCACCATTACAAAGAAGAAATAAGGCAGTCCGAGCTCCCATGTTCATGTGATATGCTCGGTGCTGAGTCCAGTGAATGACAACTGAATGGTTGGAAAAGGCCAAATTAAGGCCTGTTCTAATATATGACCAGCCATGGTGGAGTTACGGTAGCATCATATGACTAAGACATGACTTGTTTAAATCATAAGTCACAGGTCAAAGCATGCACAACAAAGAAAAGTCTATCTCCGCTAATGTTGATATCTTATGAATAACTTATAGGAACAGATCACCCAAAAATGTAATTTTGCCATTATCTACTCACCCCCATGCCAGTTGGAAGACAGGTGCAGTGTCTTTATCCATGCAACACCGAGGAAGGTAGTTAATGCAATACCATAGCAGCCTTCTCCAAAACAACTGAAGTCAATGGGAACTGCATTTTAGAGTTTCAAAAAGAGCGAAAAACACCAACATGATTACTTCATGCAGCTCATCCAGCATGATCCAAGTCGTGCAAACCCAAACAGTTGAGTCTCGAGTAGAAAAGACCTATATTGACATTGTTAATCTTCACTATAACCTTTGATATCAAAGCAGTGCATGCTCACATGTCTTCATGTTGCACTAGCTACTGTGCTGCATGGATAAAAACACTTGATTTGTGTTTCAACTGTTACGGGAGTGAGTATATAATGACAGAATTTTAATTTTTTGGTGAACTGTTTCTTTAAATCTCAACTCTTGTGATTGCACAAATGTTTTAACAAAAGCTCGAAAAGGGAGGCTTGTGTTTGTGTGCCACGACCAAGACCTTGACATTATTCACTCAACAGTTTAGTCTACATTGTACCACAATAAATAATAACCTTGTTCATACCTGAAAAGCCCATTAAAATCCACGGAAATGAGAGAGGCCGCGGCTGAGTCTCTGCAAAATTACACCTCCATTCTCATGACGGGTTACACTTGAAAAAGTAAGACTCACTCCAAGTATTATTTCACCAGACGACCATTTTAGGAAGACTTCAATTAGTTTCATAACAAAGGAGGGCAATCATTTTGTCAGCAATTTTTGAAATAAGTTACTTTGACTGAACCAGTGCCTCTGAATAAAAAATGACTTTCTGTTTGAATGATTTCAATTTCTTAGCAGAGAATACATCTAATCAAACGTGTTGTGTACCTTTTACAGCCTTTTTGACGCGTCTTTACCTAAGCATGCCCATAATTGTGGAGGGCAACGTACGGTTCAAGACGGGGTGGGGTGTGTAGCTTGTGTGTGTGTGTGTGTGCGTGTGTGGGCGGCTGGTTTGTGTCTGAATGAAACGGCATGAGAAAAGAGGGGAATGAATAACATGTCAGGCTTTTTAGTTGAGAGACTTCTCGTGTTGATGAATAATTGAGCTGTAGTCGGGCGGAGAGCTGTTTCATGAGCCCCTCTGTCTCCAAGTTAAAATTAGACCCTTCTCTCTACACAGACAGTCTCTTTGAACTGCTACTTTCTCAGAGCATCACTCAGCTCTCTCTCCCTCTCTCCCTCTCTCCCTCTCTCTCTCTCTCTCTCTGCAGCCCACTTGTGCCTTTCAGTGCAATATGCCTCCATAGATATGAGCAGAGACATAAACATGTTTTTTGGACAGGGGAATGTCTGCGTTATACGAGTCACGTTACGGCGTTATCAATTTGATTAGGGAAATATTGCATTGGGCTTTGCAATACCTGAATTTAGCAATCTTTGGGATTTTTATAGGTAAAATTACAAATATAAACTACAGGCATGAGGGCACCAATATTTTTTATTGCAGCGATTGAGGACACTAATTCGATATTCAAAGCTCTGCTCTGTGCCAGTTATTATGAAGTTCTGTCTCTCCTCTATATCTACCTGTCATATCTCGATCCCACAGGCTTTCCTGTCTTCGCTTGGCCTCTTAGTACCAGCAGCCCATCTCAATCTGTCACTCCTGTCAGGCCCACAACGCCACTGAAGAACCCCGAAACTAGGCCACCAAGAACTCAGTTGTCACCAGTGCACGCACGCACACACACACACACGGCAATACTTCACGAACTGCATAAAAAAAAAATACACACTTTGCAACAGAGGTCTTAGAGTCCGTCAATGTAATGTCTCCCGTTATCTGTGGGCAGCCTGTTCTAAATGGGGCATTCGATGACTCTTCAAAGCCCCTATTTCTTCAGGGCAACTCGGGCTGCATTGTTACCATTTTAATTAGAACTGCTTCTCGCCGGCTCCCTGAGATCCACCCAGCCTCAACATCAAAGGGCTGCTCTGAATAATGATGTTCACCACCATGCCTCAGGTACCGCCTGAATCTCTGAGCCCCCCCTCCTGCCTCCCTCCAACCCTCCCTCCGCACCTCTCTGTATCTCTTGGGTTCCCAATTTTCTCCTATTTCTCCGCGCGCTGACATAACATTGTTTTTGTCTCGTTTGGTGGGAGAGGGAGCGAGCTGAGAATCGAAGTTTTAAGCTTATAGTCTCTCCTTGTCCGGCTCGACTGCACCAGACTTTGCTGTGCTGCAAATCAGTCTCACAAGTTAAAGGACCACACGGTTTTCACTTCCATGGCCGTGATCGTATCCATCCATCGCAAATATCGATTGTGTGTGTGTGTACAGAATAACCTTAGATGGCTCAGAAGGCTAACTTACCCCAATGCACTCCCTTTCATGTTCAAAAAAATGTGAAAAACTGCACCATGAAACTTTAAAGTTGCTACTCACAGATAATTCTCTCAACTCTGGCGAGGCGTAAGTGGTCTAGCTGGAGCTAGCCGCTTATTTTAGGCATATGTCGGGCTGAACGGCAAGCGCTCCCTCTGTTTCTGGTTTACCTGTAAGGAACTTATTTCCATGGTCGTTGGTGCAACTTTCAGCCAATCGTTGATCAAACTTCTGCCAGCCACAACCTCTCACAACAAACTGAAGAGCTGCGGAGGAGAATTTGAATGCACCTGGAAAAAATAGTTCCCTTCAAGTGCACAAAATTTTAATGGATTTACAGTAACCTTAGTGAAGGTTCAAGTCGTCCAAATATTCAGATGATGAATAGGAACTTTAAAAGTTTAAATCAAAACACAAGCTAGTCAGGCTAAATTTGAAATAGCAGCTCATGCAGGATACTGATCTAATACATTTTTTACTGAACAAAGGTGTATTATGCAAAAGGATCCAAGGATTGATTGAAGCGAGTACCATTTAGACCCAACTGACAAAAATATTGGAGTAAACATATAACTTATGAGCCAGTTCAGCCGGGAGTGAGAACCATGAAGAATCAACTGACAAATTCCGTGCTTAATATTTTTTGTTAGTGGAGTCTAAATTGTCTTCACTTCAATCGACCCTTGGGCAATTTTGCACCTTTAAAGTGTTTAGCTTGGGGGTCACTGGACAAAAATGATTTAATCCATTTCTCCATTAGAGAGAAATAACTTCTCTCCCATGGATGAAAAAGGCAGAAAATTATGCCACTCTGTTTTGATTTCCCAGATATTAGGCGGAGGGGTCTCGATGTGGGTCTCTCGGTAATAACAAAACTAGGTTTCATCCTCCAGCAGCACCTGATGACCGCTGCTGCTCTGGGAGAGCCTGTCTGCTCCCTGGATGTTATGTTCATCTGCCATATCCAAGAAGGATCAAATTAACGTCACACAGCTCACTGCCTCCCATAACGGAGACAGGCGTAGAGATCAGTGTTGCAGGGGACCAACCCACTTAGCATGTCTCCTCTTTTTTTTTCTTATAGGTACATACAATTTAGGTCACTGGAGTGCTTGCGGGGTGCGATTAACTTATTAATGATGTTCCCAGCCTCTTTTAATTCCTATTAGAATGACAAAGTATTAATTCTAGTATACAATCGGTTAACAGCGGAGACAGATATGCGAAATCGAAAGCCAAGAGTATTCATGGAAAGTTTCAGTCATTGTGAAATTTTTTTATGAGCTCTCCAAAAGGAATTTATCAACAGAAACCGGACTGATGAGGTATGACTACTCTCACTGTTACCCTGTATAATCCTTTCTCAGTCTTGTTCTGACTTTCGCCTAACATTGTACCGTGCTGACTCAGAGCAGCATTCCTCATATGCTCCCTCTGTAAACACACATCGTATGAGGCAACACCAAAGAGGTCCCATGAAATATACACGTTATGTAATCTGTTGTATCATGATGTATTCAGCTGATTATGCACCAGATACTGCACCCATTAGAGCAAATCACATTTTAAAGTGTTCAAAACACTGTATAAATCTACGTAACAATAAACAGTTATGTAATTCCTAACCTCGCTCCCTCGCACTGTGTATTGTATTCAAATCAGGTCCACAGACCATCCTCCAGTCTGATGGCAATTCATTGCAGGAGCTAATTTAAAACCCTGATTTCCATAATACTGGGAGCGTTGTTTACAATGGCATAGCCTACTTCACTGGATGTGACTTTTCAAAGCCATGCAGTCCTTGAGCAGATTTGACTCTACTTTGTCAGACACACACTGAAGTAAAGATATATTTTAGGACGTGTCAAGTACAGCTGCCACGGCCATCCATCGAACACCAGCTCTTAGCCGGCCGTTACTCATCGGCAGGGTAACACTTGACCCCAGACCCTCTTTCTTACTGTCAATACATTTTGGGGAGGGAGGCCACAAAAGCCGCCGCCAGCCAGGTCATGTGGAGGACTGGATGTTAGACTGGCTATCAGAGGATGACACTAACATCAGGTTATCGATTCTCACAGCAGACATTTTGAACACTGAAGGCAGGAAACACCGTCCTGCAGTTGTGCACCATGGTCATACTAACATCGGGAATCTGAAAAAAAAAACAACTACATTTCACAGAATTCACTCTGAAAAATGTATAAAGAATCCAGAGGGATATACATTCACATATTACAGGACCACACTGGTCCTATTTTGATTTCTCCGGTCCTGATCTCTGTCCTTCATAAATATCGACTGCATACATGTGCACAGAATATCATTTGGTGTCTTAGATGTCAAGGCTAACTCATCCCTTTTCACTCCCAAAAAATGTTAAAAACTTCTCTGAAAAACAGGAAACTCCATTTTCTCAGTACTTGGCTGGCACATACTTTTGCATAAATCTAGCTAGCTAGTTGTTGTTCCCAACATTGCTACCTGATGTGATCACTGTTGAAGTAAGTTTTATATTTGACACTCTTCTGAGTAGAGTTTCCTGAGAGTAAATTAAAAATGTCTGCCAGGAATAAGGTAAATTAAAGTGGCTGTGGAAATAAATAAATAAACCACTCTCTTTCAAATGACTATTGTCTTTGCTGCAGAAAGAACAATAGTCATTTGTGCAGAAAGAAATAACAGAATAGATAATAGAAATAATAGCTTGTGAAAATATTTCTGATAATATTTCAAATGTTAATTTTTCATCACTTCGGAGCCTTTGTCAAAGAAGCCAGCTTGACAAAGAAATCCCACTTTCATCATTTGAATTTTAATCAAGGGTAAAACATACTAACCTGTTAGGATGATAAAAGCAAAGAGCCACAGCAAAGTCAGCATCTGGCCTTTGCTTTCGTAATCAGGCAGTAAAGTACCCATTTTGTTTGTTGTTTGGATAAAGGCCTGTCAACTCGTTACAAGCCCAAGATTAATGGCTACGGTTGAGGTGATCCAGCGTGTTGCCTTGTGGTGTATTGATGGGGGCTGCTTTGGCCCGTTTAGCCTGCTAGGCCTTCGGGGAGCAGAACATTCAGAGCAGCCCAAGGCCAAAGCCTGACGCATCTATCATGAGGATTACATCATTTACATCATCAAAGGTAGGCTGGGTTAGGAGTGCACGCTTTACCCCCGATCCTGTGCAACAAAGCCGCTGTAGTCCTAAGGCATTCTGAATTTTTAACTCTTAACCATAAAATGTTACAAGTGTTTTCCTGCAGTATAATCAGGTTTAGGTCTGTCAGCCTCTCTGCTGTCTCAGATAATGATGCTACTCAGGCAACATGACACAGATCATTGAGTCTTGTGCAGCTGCAACCGTGGCAGATCTTATCTTGCTGGGCAAAAAGACTAGATCAAGACTCAGCGATGTGGCTTTTGATATTCGACAAATACATGCATGCATTTGTCTAATGTCATCTAATAACATTGCCTTTGGTGTGCAAGCCCTGATAAAGCTTTTGGAGAATCATCTGTCATCGGCCCAGAGGTCACAGAAAGGATGAACCATGACGATGACATCACAGCCCGGAGTATGACAACAAAGACGTCTTGTTTTGGTGAAAACAAATGATTGTTTGTTTGCGGGCTTTTTTCTCTTTCAAGATTCGTCCTGTGAGTTGAAAATGTGACGACATGGTACACTGACCTTTGTTTCTCT
>OMLF01011704.1:0-17670 GCA_900302615.1 Holocentrus rufus
AAGAGGAGGAAGGAGAGAAACAAATTTAAAAACAAAGTCACAGTATACTTGTGGTTAAGCATGGCGGCACAGATGTGTCATCAGTACAGATTGGGAGTTGCGTGGGTCGGGTGGCAGCAGTACAAAATAATACCATTTGTTGTACTTGTAATTGACAGTGTCCAGAAAACAACAAACGGTATCCGAAATGATTTCCATGCTGATGGAGGACACGGGTCTCTTTATAAAAATGGGAATTAAAAATGGAAACGAATTCAATAACGCTGCGGTTTGCAAACCAACAGTAAAAATACAATACACCTGCTTCCTTGTTTACATTGCAGCTACACAACTGGACCGACTCGCCGGGTTGTGACAAAGCCAGGAAGCAGGGCCCACATCTCAGCAGCAGCTTTCCAGAGCCAATTCATAACATAGCAATCAATAACATTTCATCGATGAGACACTGACCTGTGATTCCGTTCCCTTAGACAAGTGCTGGTCGCTTTCGAAAATACTTCATAAACTGTTGACCCTGAACTCATGTCGCCTTTGCATGTGCATCAAAGGCTGTAAGGCTTTAACTACCATGGACATATTTCTCATTTTACTTCCCCAGCCTGAGGGTTTGCGCGACGAGGAGTGATATGTTCTTTTCACAACGATGATGTAAGATACAGAGGACTGAGAGAGAAAGTGCAAAAGAAAAAAAAAAACTAGAAGGTAACACAAAACCAATCCTACCCTGTCTGAGGGACTCGTGGCAAACCGCTGATGACCGCCACTTTAATAGTCAAAATAGAGCGATTTGACTTCTTAAAAAACATCCTGGTTGGACTCTACAATAAAATAAAAACTTCTTTTTTTTTAAAAAAAAATGAAAATTAAAACACATAATATACAACCAGTTATCTGTCTTCTGCGGCGGCAGGCTTGTCTAGGCGTCTCGTACGGCTGGGCTGCCGTGGGCTTTTCTGTCGGCGGGCTGCGATGAAAAGAGTCTTTCCCTCCCCTGCTCGGAGCACCCGCCGGAAGAACACAAGAGATCGAAATTAAAGGTAAAAGTATGTGTGTGTATGTGTTTGTGTGTGTGTGGGAGAGAGGTGGAGGGAGTGGGAGAGGGAGCTAAGAGTCATAGTCTTCGTCGTCGTCGGCCTCGTTTTTGTGCGGTGCGGGGGCCGGGGGCGGCGGCGCGGCGCTCATCATGGAAGGGTGGGGGGCGAAGGCCATGCCGCCCGGGGGCTGTGTGGACGCCACGCTGCCCATCGAGACCATGTTGCCCATGTTGCCCATGTGCAGGTACTGGGGGGGCATGTCTGGGCTGTGTGGGGGAGGGGGCAGAGATGGATTAAAACAGGAAGACATTTTTAAAAAGCAGTTATTTTGCCTTTGATTCAAATTAAAAAATCACAATAACTGCTTGGCGTTTTTAATCATCTGCACATTTATCTTGGTTCAGACAGCTCATCGCCTCCGTCTCACAGCAGTGGTGTTTTTGCCGGTGTTTCTCAAAGTTTATACCACATTTCTCATAAACCACCTTGCTTCCTGTCTCCCCTCCCCCCACAGGGCATCTCTGCCTCGACCGCACAGCGCTTGTTTCTCACAGCAATCACACTCAAAGAGACTGCGGTGATGATTTATAGACCTTTCTCACAGCAGCCATTTTGACATGAAATAGCAGGTAAACACGGGTGCTACTAATGACATTAATGGAGGCTCTGCTCCATTTAACAGAGCCAGGGTCTTGCTGTTGTTCATGCTGGCTCGTTGCAAAGACTCTGCTACACTTAAATGGAGCAGAACCTTCATTAATGTCATTAGTAACACCTGTGTTTACGCACTAGTTCATGTCAAAATGGCTGCTGTGAAAACAGCCTATCGATGTTAAAATGCTACAAGTAGCCCCTTTCAGAGACTTAGAGGAAAATCTGAATTTTCTCATCATCTAATCAATTCATAGTTTGAATATCGGCTGCGCTGTTATTACACCACTGCAAGTATCAACTTTCCAATTCAGCTGTTCCCAGACGTCTTCAAGTTTTTTCAAGTTTAATGAAAGGCCATTTTACTGCCAGTTACTGAATACAAAACCAATCTGGCAATTGAAACTAAAAGCACCCCTGTAGACCTTTCAAATTCAAGTAAAAATGCTATAATCAAAACCTTGATAGGCCTTGAGTGGATGTAATTCTAACTGATAAAATCACTTTTAATAATTTCAAGCCTTTATGAGCACCTGCAGACAGTGCGTGTTCAAGCATGTGGTGTCTGTACCTTTGGAACTTGGTTGCAGGCTGCAGGGTTGTGCTTGACTGAGAGCCGTCCTCCTCTTCCCCGTCTGTCTCGCTGTCTTCAGAGTCGTCCTGTTTACATTTGCAAATCAACACATCAGTGACCGAAATCCATATGCCTCATCCATCACTCTCACACCCCCACATAAATCAGTGTAATGGCCAGTTTATGATTCTGTGTCAAAATGCCACCGCAGCCTGTAGAGGCTGCTGCCCTAACTGATGCACACGTCTCCAAAAATTAATCTGTATACGGGGTGATGCAAAACCACAACAACTGTGATTAGTCCGCTTAGCTCAGCGTTCATACAGCCTCTCCTGAGTTAAATTCCAACCCTTCTCAAGCACTTTCAAGGTACTTAAATCAAAACTTCCAGACTCACAAAGCCTTTATAATCCAATCTAAATTGTAACTTTAAATGCAACTAAAATAAACAAAAATAAAGTTTATAGAATTCCTTTATACCCACAGCAATCAATGTGTAGTGCAACTTTGTTTATTTTTTACCATCTGTTCATATTAACTTTGATTGTCGTTTTGATCATGGTTGTATCATTTCATTTCAAATATTGAAAGAATTTTTTACATGAGTGATTATGTAGATGAAACACCAGATTATGTTGAAAATAAAGCATTTTTCAAGGATCTGAACTGAAACATATTCCTAACCTTGAAAATGTAACAGTTAAAAATAAGCATTTTCAAAACTTTCAAGACTTTGTGCGAACCCTGCTTGTTTCACTTCCTCCCGAGTCCTCGTGGTTGAATTCCACTTGTAGTGAACAACACGAGCAAAGGAATCCCACAAATACGAATTCAGAGTGAGAATTATCCCAAACATCATGTTTTGTTAGCATGGAGGGATTACAAACTTGACACTGCAATCGGGCTGCAACTAATGATTCTTCTCAATGTTGATTAATCTCGATGATTTACAATGAAAAAAGCCAGCAAATGTTAGCTTTGGTGAAGCTGCAACCAGCAAATGTTTGATATTTTTACTTAAGCTATAACTAAAATGATGAATCAATTGTCAAAATTATAAATCATTTCACTTTCTATTGACTATTGACTAACTGAATCATTGTTTCAGCACTACACTAGTGTTTAGGTGGCCTATGTGCAGACCCGCCCATGCAGGACGATGCTGCTGTAGGCGTAGCCGTGGCGTCACTTCGATGCAGAATCATAACTCAGCCTTTTAATGGCCTTGCACACAAATCAATTCCCACCTCTTGCTCTGACTCGGTGCCTGACAGCTTCTTGTCCTTGCCTTTGGAGCTGGCTCCTCCGTTCTTGCGACCAGACCCTGGTTTTCGACCTCTGAGAGAAAGCCACAAAATTATTATGTGTTGCGTATTATAATGGAGCTTGCATATTCTGTTTTAGAACAGCTCTTGCCTGATGTATATACAAAATGTCAGTTTCTGTTGTTAATGGACCTTTTTCACAGCAGCCATTTTGACATGAAATAGCAGGTAAACACAGGTGTTGCTCATGACATTAATGAAGGTTCACTTCCATTTAGGGCTTACTGAGTCAGGGTCCTGCTATTGTTCATTCTGGCTCACTGGAAAGACTGAGCTACACTTAAATGGAACTGAACCTTCATTAATGTCATGAGTAACACCTGTGTTTACTTGCTGTTTCATGTTAAAACGGCACTGTGAAAAGGTCTACTGCCTTGTTCACTTGTTGCCTCCTTAGGTCTTGAACACCTCTGACCAAAACGCAGCTAATAGAACTTTTTGCAGTGTCTGAGCATGCAGATGCCATTACATATATTAGAAAACTGGACCAAGAAGTCTGTAAGGACGCCATTAATGTCAAACAAGGATGACATTAATGAACACTTTTATGGGGACTGTTTTCACTTTCACTTAGATCCAGGCATGTTGCCATAGGATATGATTTGAATTTCTCCTTTAATAAGTTGTTCTTGTACAGTGACTTTCAACCTCTACAGATGTAAACAATCTCTGTAAGCAGCCGCTGTTGTTAACTATTATTTTCGAGCAGTTCTCTCTCTTTTTCCTTCCCCCCGGCATAAACTCCAGGTTGTTCATACTTCATACCTGCGTGGGACTTTGTCTCCTCCCCCCTCTGTGTGGTTCTCTTCCCCCTCGCCCTGCATGTCTGGCACTGTTGCCACCAGGTCTTTCAGGAAGTCAAACTGTTGCTCCAGCTCAATACACTGCTTTCTGCAAACACACACACACACACACACACACACACTACGGGCTCAGTACAATGCTTTCTGCACTGATGCACACACATTTTGAACTTAGTGAGGTGTGAACAACATACTGAGACGAACATATTGCAATATCAGAGAATATCTCCATCCTATTCACCAACATATGGACATTTTTAATTAATTTTAACACTTACAATCACAGTGAAATTCTCTAGCAGGTGCATTTTATTCAACGTCAGAAATATTTTGAGACACAAGGGATTTGGTCATATGTTTCAAATCCATTGGATAATGTCATCATGGGTAAACTAGCATAGGAGGTATTCCCACAACACACAATATAACATCCCTAATATAGTAACTCAAAGGGTCTTAAACGAACCCAAAAATAAATACAGACCTAAAATTGTACTTAAACAAGCTATATTGAAAGTCACACTGCAACTGCAGTAATATTCATGTCTTAAAAGACATGCATAGGAATATTAATGTGGACATTGTGTTACATTGTTTGCAATGCCAATAAGGCAACTGATTACAATAATGACCAATGACATCATAAAAATATCAGCTTTCAATGTGCACAGTTTGTAAAAAACTGAAATATCTGTGCCCACATAAATAAACAAAAAGCAAACTGAGTTATGATTACTACTTTTATTACTGTTTTGTTTTCATAAAAGTAATACCTGCTAATTCACACCTATGGCAAGATTAATTTAGCAGAGGATGTCTTTAACACGACCACGACAATCCATCACAGGTGCCAGTTATCTGAAGACCAGGCGATGTCTTTTGATACACATTCTTTAAAACACACATACAAACGCTCACAAAGAAAAACTTACAGATGTGACGTTGTCATTGTCTTTGCATTCTTCGACTGGGTGACTTGACAGGCTTTTGTAAGCAGCGAATCCAAGAAAAGCTCCAGGGCTCTTGCTGATGACTGAATTAAAGAAATTATGGCACAGCAGGCTAATGTTCTTTCAAACAACCCTAATAATAATAGTAGTTTCACTCACATAACTTTATTAATAACAGCATGTCAGAGACTGAAAAAGTCAACTTAATTAAAAGAGTTAATTACAGTACACCAAGTGATATTGGTGTACTGTAATTTCCATATGTTACTAACATAAGGAAACTACAGTACACCAATATCACTTTTCCTCTGCCAATACCAAATCTGAGTTGTAAATTTAAAGAATCACCTGATGCAGAGTATTGATCTATCACTTTTACTGCACAACACAGACTCAGACCAGTAGTTTGAGGCTTTTGCAAAATGACTGAAATTTAGAGAGATCTAACATCATTCTGTGTGCGGACAAAAACGCAAACATGAATACATTCATAACATTTCTCTTCCACATAGCAGTTTCAGAGAGTTACTCCCAATATAGCTACACTCCCAAGGGAAGATCGAGCAAAACACCGGAGCTTGCAAAGTGAATGTGGGAGGCAGAAAGGATACAAATAATAACAGGTACTGCTGCAGCCACTTTGCCTATTTCTTCATCAGTCTGCATAATCTTCTTAATCCTCGCCTGTAATGAGAAAATAGTCAATGCTGAGGGTGTGTGTATGCGTGTCAACTGGCCATAACTAGTTGGATATTCAGTTGGCATGATCCAGTATGCTGGATCAACGACCTGAGGCCATACTGGGAACAGATGGCACAGAACAAAGTGCAATGCCACATATGTTTTGGAGGTGTGAATCACTAAGAGGGCACTTAAAGAAAACAAATTATGGCTATTCATTCCCATCATGGAGGTCAGATTGTCTGTAGAGTGAGCACTGCGATGACCTCAATAGTTTGCTAATTATACAGCTCCAACACCGTAGATATGTTAACTGGCTAACTGGCTTATTGTATCTTGCTAAAAACAACAAAAAACGAGTTAACCAACAACTTCCCCCATCCTGAAACTACCGTGGCTAGCACTGTCTCACAAACTAGCTAGTTGACTGAAACCCCTATGTAATTCATACACTTCTCAGCGCTGCTTTTCACATTTTGGATTTAAAGCCACAACGTTAGCTCTTTGGCTTGTTAGCTCGCTAGGCAACCAGACAGGCCAAGTCCCCACTCATGTTAGCTACTTAAGTTAGCTTTCTATCATACAGTTGGCTAATCGTAGCACTGGTTCAGCTAAGTGTGGACTTACCGGAGGGAATCTGGCGTTGTATTTCTTCTTTTTGCTGGGCATTATTAAATGACCTGGATAGCTAACTTAAAAATAAAACCCAATATATTCTATTTTTATATCTTATATTACATATAAACTGGCCCCACCACGCACACACCAGTTAGCTATAGCTACCCGGCTAGCTCGTTAGCACGTCGTCGTCTGTCGCTCCCTGTTGACTGGCAGGGCAGCTTGGTTCCGCAGGGTCCCAGTGTCGGTGAGTTTCTGCTAACCCCGACCGATAACTTCTCTCTTGGGTGGGAAGAATGAAGTAATGCAACAATTTAATGTGGCCTTGTATCCCTGCATAAACCCAATATGACAGAAAGCTTTCAACGAATCGTTTTGGTGCTTTGACAAATTCGGTTGTATATGCCATTAACAGCTGAATGTTGTTGTTTTTTCAAATGTAGGGCTAAATTCTTATCCGAATTTAACAAAAGAACCAGACACTTGGTACTGCGTCCTGTTGTATTGCTTGCAATTTTAACAAATAATAAAGGTTAACATTCAGTTGTCGGATATTCAAATGGAGTGGAGATTGACAAAATGGGCATGGGTGCAACATGTTGGGGTTAGGTTTGCGTGGAACAGATTCCAGAATTGATAAACTGGACTAAAGTCCAGCAGATCAGGAAGTGTTCCCCGTCTTTAGGTAAGATATCTGAATGATAGCGACGTATTGTACTTTGTGTTTAAAAATATGAGCTTTCAGGAGAACCGCACACTAACTGCATGCTATTTTGTCTGTTAAACAGTTGTGTGTACATAAAGTTTATTTAAAAAATTCAGACTAAACATGGAGGACTGGTAAACTGGCTAGGTGGGTTAGCTGGCTAGCTAACTGAAGACCGGAGTCTGTCAATTGCATTTTTCATTTGTAAGTGTGTACATGTTGATTGTAGAGGCAACCTTTAAACAGCTGAAGCAAACACGCATCTAGCATTAATGTATAGTGCAGCGAGGTTAGCATTAGCTAACGTCCTCCTGCAGCTAACCTCTTAGCAGGCTAGCCAGAAGCAGTAGTAAACACCACCAAGCGATCCAGGAATTCTGTCCCTTTTTTTTTTTTTTCAAGAAATTTATTCTAAGCTGTGTTTGAAGCGACGTTATAGAAATCCCCATGGCTTCTGAGCTGTAATAAATAATCCTTGTAACGTTATACTATTATGGGCGCACTGACTGCAGGGTAGACCAGATAGAAAGTAGTTAAACTGAGCCTGTGTTTAGAAAATGTTTTGTAAATTCTAACGCACTGCACCTGCCACCCCCCACAACAGGGAGACCGGACTTACAGACAGGACTTACATAGCACCTCCATATTGACAGCATTATGGAGGAGGAAGAACTTCCTGTGGAGGGTGAGATGGAAAACCCTGAGTACTACACTGCTGAAACGTATGCCGCTGAGGCCATGGCTGCAGACATGGACCCTTGGATTGTATTTGACTCGAGAAGAACTCCCAGAGCCGAGTTTGACGCCTGGCTGGAGAGTAACAGGCCCTCACAAGTGTCCCGATTTGGGGATGAGGAGCGTGGCAAAGGTCCTGTGGGGTGGATTGCTGTGCGTGGCCCCAACCACTGCCCCAGTGTTGGGGATGTTGCCAGCCTCCAAGAGAGCTGGGAGAGACTGTTGGCCAGTGGCAGGCCTGTGAACTTCCACACAGTGAAGGAGATGGCTTTGAACCATGGAGTGCTGTCGGGGAAGTGGCTGATGCTCTTAGACTCTGGTTTCAAGTTGGACCATGCCTGGGAGTGCGTGGCCAGAGCTGCCCTGGATGGCAAGATCTCCTCGGTTAAAGTGAGCCCCTATGACCCCAAGTCAGAAGGCAAGCAGGTCATTTGTGCATATAACCAGAACTTCACTGATGAGAGTGAGGTTATGAGGCTGGACTCAGTCATCCGTGCCACAGGGGTCAAGTGTCCCCTCTCTTACAAGCCGGACGTGTACACATACCTGGGAATCTACCGAAACAACCGCTGGAAGCTCTGTCCAACCATATATGAGAGCAAATTTGACCTTGAGTGTGTACCCAGGCGTTCCCACATTATCAACAAAGTCACCAACCTTGAAGTCACATAGGCCTATGAGAACAAGATGGGAGTTTTTGAAATAGGTATATGAGAGGCACTTAAAGTGATCCCTTTGTTGTACTGTGGGTTGCACATTACTAAACTGAAATAGTTTTGAATATCAATCTCAAGCTCTTCCTTTTGGCACAAAAACCACAAAAGCTGTTGTTTCAGTGTTGTCTGTGCATGCTATTAAAAAAAAAATTCTGTAATGAGCTCAAAGTGTCAACAAAAATATTTTCTTGTTTGTTTTTTATCTACACACCAGAATATTAATATTCTGGAAGTTTCTGTTCATAGCACAGTAACACCTACCTGACAGAGGGCTGAAGAAATCCTTTTTTTAATTGTTCAGAGGAAAATTTGTAATGCATCTTTGAGAGCGTTTCTCTTTTTGATAATGGATGCCATACTCCCATTCATTTGGCTTTAATTTTTGCTTTGTACTGAACGCTTATCACAAATTTAACTTGCCAAATAAACTTTACTTTTGATGCCCGTGTCTTACACACTGTGATTTTATTCCCAGGACAGAAGTGTTTTGGACTCTGATAGAAAAAAAATAATCACTCATTACACAAAAATCTGCATATATTTAATTTGCTTTTTTTTATACCAATACAAAATATTAGCCTAGACATTCATCTGTTTTCTGTAACACAGCTTTGACTACAGCAAGGTGGCTTACAGGTTTGAAATGGTTCAGCTTGATAAACCACAGCTACCATTTCATGAAATTATAAGAAAAGTGACATCACAGACAAAAGAAATTATACTGAGACAATGAAGAACAAAATACAGATGATGTTACAATGAAGAGTGATAAAGGAATTTCTTGAACATTTCTGTTATGAATATGAATTCACTGGTGATACCTCTTTCTTGATCATTATTTACACGTAGACCTTCATTATATTTGGTTGTCCAGGTGATACAACTACATTTTGCTGAAAATCAACCAAGGCACATCTACAGGACAATTGTGTTAGTTACTGGTGACCATCAGTCAACACTTAAAATACTCTCAATTTTCAAGCCATCTAATGCATGGGATTCTTCACCACAAAGGCAACAGTATCTGCATAGACTTCCCTCTGGGTGTGATTGCACACTGGGTGGTGGGGGTGGGGGGTTAAGGAAGTAATCCTCCAGTGAGAAGTAATTCGCATTAAAACAAAACAAAAAAGGACAGCCTTATTTAACTTAGGCCAACTGATAAACCATACCATACAACCATATAAAACATAATCAACAAGTTCCAGAATTCCACAGAGAATGGTCTAACAGGATATCATTCACTATACTTAGCAATGCATCTGTTTGGATTATCTTTTTGAAAGAAACATTTTTCCTTGTGGAACATATTTAACTGGCAAGATGACAGTTGTTGAGCATGTTAAGGATTTATGCTGAATATTAAGTACAACTGTTGATACGGGAGGGGGGAGGTCAAAGACCACAACTCAATCAACTCTGTCCACATCAAATACCATCAAGAGTCTTTAAGATATTTGGAGAGGCGGGTCCACATTGAGTAACTTTGGCACCTTCGGTCTTAGCCAGCCCTTCATATCCACTATATTTCCTTTTTGAAGGGCTTTCAGTCTCAAAAAATCATGTTGAGAACCTCTAAGTTGGGTGTCCTGACACAAAACCTGCTTGTGCTTCACTATTCAAAATGGAAATAAAACGATCATCATCTGATGACAAAAAGTCATCAAATTCATCCAAGCCAACACGTGGGTTGGCAGTGCTAGGTGAACTGTCCATCATGCTCTCGTGCTGAAGCAGGTTGACAATGCTGTTGGGGTAATTCATCCAGGTACTTCCTGGGGTGCTGGCTGGGTCAGGAGGGTTCTGGGATATGGCATTGTTCTGAGCAGTGGTAGAGGAGCCGATGGGCGCAGCTTGTTGGCATGGAGCTTGAGTCAACATTGCGGCGCTGTTTCCACCCTCGCTCATGAGTCGCTGGTTCAGCAGGTTCTCAAAATCATCCATGTTCAGACTGTCCAGGTTGCCTGTTGCCTGGGTCTCGGAAAAGCTAGGGAACTCCAGAATATCATCTTCCACCAGTGGGGGGTCCACCCTGAACTGTGAGCCCGGCAGAGTGAAGGAGGTGCTGGGCTGTGAGGAGGCCGTGTTCCCCTGAGAACCTGCTGGCTCCTGGGTGGCTGTCGAAGAAAAGGTGGGGAAGAAGTCATGAAGGTCCGACAGGTTGACTGTAGAGAAGTCCTGATTGGCAGCAGTGGAGGTGGCCGCTGAAGCTGAGGCCTGGTTCTGGGGGTAGCTGGACGCTAGAGTGGCTTTAGGCTGGGGGTCGAGGGTCAGGTTTTCCATGAACTTCCATGTTTGGCCTGTTGTCGTGGCGGAAACAGAGGGAGAGGTCTCTACCTTGGTCTGCACTGGGAGAAGCTGGCTTGGCTGGACATAAGAGTAGGAGGGCTGGGGCTTCACTCCACTACCACTAGGGGGCATGACTGAGGGACCACCTGCTGGAAACAACACAACAATCTATCAGCAGTTGCACTACCTCCATTCTGTGTATGATGTGTGTATGGATTCTTTATGCAGAATATGACCTACAATCCACAGACCACAAGATTTCACAAGGTTTCTGCAGATCCTAAAAAAGTCTTACATTTATTTACGTAAAAATAAGACACTAAGATGTCTTAAATCCATCTCTCAATGGTCTTAATGCCGTAGGTATGGAAAATAAGTTTTAGGATTTATTTTCTTACGTTGCACAGTTAAATTAATCTACAATTTTGTAACACCACACAGACCAGAATGAGCAAAACCAACAGCAAGGACATGCTTCTTTAATCTCTCTAAAAGAGAACACCATTTTTTCACGTCAATCATACTTGACATATATTGATTTCTTTTTATCTAAAGATAAGCTTATTCCCACAAATTTTTCAAGTAAATATGATGCAATAGTGGTATCTGACCATGCCTAAATTTTTATGAATATCCAGTTCCAAAATTTATTAATTCATGTCCAACCTAGTGTCTTAAAACACAACTTCTTCCAAATGAGGATTTTATTAACTTTGTTTCAGAGTGAATCGACTTTTTCATAAGTTTGAACCCAATAAACCCCTTGATATTTCGGCTGGCTGCAGGAGACTTTTAAGTAATTTATTCGAGAGGAAGTAATCTCTTACACAGCACGAGAAAAAAAAATTTAAAAGGAAAATTTATGCATATCTCAACTTGGTCCTATTTATTCTCCCACTCCTTCCCCTAATGAGTGCTTATCTCCGCAAGCGAAGTATGTTCTCATGTCACAACATACCACTGAACTTCTGCTTTAATCTAGGTCCAACTTTATTGAAGAGGGTAATGGGGCGAGTCCCCCTCCTCCTCTGTTCTTGATGAGGCTTTGATATCTTTAGATGGTGAAAATGCTTTCAATAGAGCGCAGTGGGACTGCCTATTTTACACTCTAGAGAAATTTGGCATTAGGAAAAAAATTGTCACTTCGATCAACCTGAGTAAAAGTGATTTTCCCCCCCTGTTAATAATAATGCTAAAAACTGTGGTAGATATTTTGTGCTGGAATTTACAGTACAAACATGATCGATTCAAACAGTTTCCGCAGTTATTACGAATCACTGCACTTCCACAGGCAATAGCATCCCTGTGTGAATATGACAGGGTGCCTGCACATTTTCACAGGCAAAATTTCAAAACTTCTCCATGACTTTTCAAGGACCCATAATAAAATATCTATTACCATTCACAACCTGTAAGTACATGAACAGAAGTGAAATTACTGCAATTCATTTCATTACAGACAGCAAATTTAAATTCCATGACTTTTCCATGTTTTCCATGACCATGGGAAGCCTGATAGGACTTATTGCCCATGCACTCAAATGCAACAAATAGTGAAAGGCTTACCAGCTTGTGCATTCATTGATGGAGGCTTGGCTGTGACTGTTCTCCTAGCGGTATTTATGGGCCGTCTCTCTGGTGGAATGGTAAATCCTAAACACACACACTTAAGTTATAGAAAAATCACTATGATCATTTATTACTAGAATAGATTATACTGCTTCAGTTGAATTCAAGAAATAAAATTCTCATCAACCAACCAGGAGGCAGCATACTCCCCAGCTTCAGGGTCTGGAACATGTCTCCTGTGCGTTTCCTCTTCTCCAACAGCCTGTATTCATCTATATGGACAAGTTGTAAAAAAGTAAGTCATAAGTGTGATGTCAAACAAGACATCTGAGACACTGGAACATTTCATATTCTTAACACCACATGAAAACAAGATGCAGAAACAGAATGGGGTTCCCCTGCTACCTGGGTCAGCGGGCAGGAACTGGAAGTCCATCGGCTCGCTGACCTCGCGGTCGGAGGGCCGACGGAGCTGCATCTTCACTCTGACAGGCTCGGTGAGGTTGGTGTCGCGGTAGGGCGGTGTGCGAAACACAATGGCCACCTGCCTGTGCACATCAGCTTGGGAAAAAGTGCCCTTTCCCTCCCAGGAGTCCTGGAAGAAACGCACCTCGATGTCTTCTGTAGAGAGGAGAGTGGCAAAACCAAGGAGAAATGTTGAGATCCAAGAAGAGAATGGGCTCATCCTCTCCACGAGGAATCAGCACCTAGGAGGCTTCTCCTGCTTTTCAAATGCAAAATGCAGCTGTGAGCGTAAGAAGCAAGAAAAGTTTGAAAACAACTTGCAAGCGTATGTAATTAGCAAGCATATGTGTCTCATCAGCTTTAGCTAGCTAACCTCAAATTAAAAAAGGAGATAATAGTGGAAATAAAAATGAACGAGAGCCAATTAGCTTGCAGTGAGTATGGAAGCATGGCATCCTGCAGAGAGCAGAGAAGAGTTTCATCATCTTGTCAAAGAGCTAGACAGAGCCTGTTTCAGGGCTTTATTCTTTTAATTTTTTAAATTTACATTTTTTTTGTTGGGGATAATGGGGAACATGAGAAGCGGGCACATCCAAATAGAGGGGGAAAGCTTTTGGTTAGTGATATAGTAAAAATAGAAATCATGAGACTGCACTGCATGGCATCATGCACACCAGACGCTGTGACAGGCAAGAGATAATAGATCACTTTACAAGGATGTGTATGCATTATGTATGCTTCTTTGAAGCACACATTTAAAGCCAGTTTGTTTGGTGTTCTAAGCAGGGGCACAGCCAGGGATTTTCGGCCCCATCAAATGATATCACCTTAAGCGACGTGGGGCTGGAATTATTTATTTCCTCTTTACCACAAATCAGTTTAATTGTTCTTTGTTCATTGTCTTTAGCGTATCAAGGAGAACTCAACATCATAAGTTAGGGGCTCATATAAATATTCACCTGACTAAGAATTCCATACTTCCATACTTTTTCAAGACCTTAATTTCTTTTGAACTGGTTGTAATATTTTGGGTGGTGCTGAGATTGATCTACACTAATAGTCATCTTGCAAAACATATCACAATTTATGTAGTTGTATGTATATCAGGATAGTATGACAGCATTCCATTTCCATATTTTTAAAAACATTTTTGTGCAATTTTCAAACTTATCAAGCCCTGAAAATGACCACACTCTTTCTTCTATACATTTCCAGGTTTATCAAGCCTATGCAGAAAATCAGCAAAGAGTTATAGAAAGACAAATTTCATCTAATGTGCAAGTTGAATCTGTTTTATATGAGATCTGAAGTTCTTTTTCTGGCTACCAGGTGTACAAAAAGCCCAAGGCTAGCACTATCAATATAATAACATACATATACATTGGTGGTATCAAGTCTATACATGTGTTTTCTAACTCAGCCAACAGCAGAGAAAGACATCTGGTAGATTTAAAGGTCAAAGGGTTCAGATCACTGCTTTGATACCTTTGCCATTACAGAAGTGTACATACTGTGCATCTGGCTGCTTAATCTGTTCTTTTAGGATTATCATATATGCATGTAGAGATTGACCGTAGCACAGTGTGTTTTTTGTGTTTATTTTTTAAGTGATGTGCCCACAACCGCTTGTGTCTGAATGGCAGCTGGGCAGAAATATCCCACCTTTTTGCACTTTGTCACACAGCAGGAAGATTTCATCTCCCCCTTTGCAGCTTCCAGAGTTGCGGTTGACTCGGCAGATCTTCAGCTCAGCTGTGTTTGGTGCCCCTGTGAGAGAGAAGAACATTTACGCGCAAATAAATATAACACCGAGGCTTGAGATTAACACCAGACACCCGCTAAATGTGAGGGAATTGTGGCTGTGGCTTGCAAGTCAATTCTACAAGCCACTAAAGCCGTCTTTACACCGTGTATCTAACCTGAGGAAAAGGCGGCCAGATTGAACTAGGACTAGTGCCAGTGTGTGTGTGGGCATTTCTCTAGTTCGCCTCTGCAGTGTAAAGATGTAAACCTGGATTAGTTAATGTCAGTGTAAATTGTATATTGAAAAAAAATAGCTTGGCTTTTTCTCACTTGGGTTAACACACACATACTTTATCTACCCTACTTTCTACTCTAAGTAGATCAGCAGTCAGTAAGTCCTCTCTTCTGTAAAATTCACTTAACATTGTTCTCTGCCAACGGAACCTTAATTAATGTCATAAGGGAACACCTGTGTTTACCTGCTATTTCATGTCAAAACGGCTGCTAAGAAGAGGGTGTTTTCACTGTTTAGTAAAGTATGTGTACATGTAAGCATGCACAGAATTTTGTATGTGTGCGTTGAAAGGAAGGAAACTTAAAAGAAAAAAAAATAAAAAGTGTAAAAAAGTAAAGAATGGTGGATGGCTCTATAAGTTGGAAGTAGAGCTTTTTCACAGCAGCCATGAAATAGTTTGACATGAAATAGTAGGTCAACACAGGTGTGGCTAATCACATTAATTAAGGTTTAGGTACAGGTCATTAATGTGATTAGTAACACCTGTTTTACTTGCTATTTCATGTCAAAGTGGCTGCTGTGAAATGGCAAATGACCAACATGCCAAACTGAATATTTGATGTTCTTGACCAAATGAGGGCAAAGCTAGTGCCCTTTTTTTGTGGTGTGATTGTGAATGTGGCTTGATGTGATGAAATGCCTGTTGAAGGCAGGGGGCAGTGTTCTGTTGAAGAAGTCATGGATGAACTGAACAATCCGCACTTTGTGTATGTGACAGACTGGCGGAGCTTGTGAAAAGTGGAGCTGTGTGATCTCTGTACTCTGCAGCTATGCTGTTTCTGTAAGCAGCATTTGTACTTCTGCTTTGGCGTGTGCTGACCAATGCCATACTGCAATAATATATGAATAATCACTGAGTAACACGATGTACAAATGAACTGAACTGCTGTGTAATGTTATGAATATGTCTTGCAGTGTTTGATCATGTATTTATCGTATTTAGTCTAATTTTAATTGTACCACAGTGAAGCCAAAAACACATTTCCTCATACTGAGAGTAGTGCTGTAATTTACTGTTTACTGTTTACTGTTACTTTTTTTGTTTGTTTGTTTTATATCACTCATTTCGTAAGTGGTCACATCTCTTTCTTTTTTTTTTATTTGAATTAGTCAGATAAGTTAGAAGCTCCTGGAAGCCATACACAGTGGAACCATACTTGACTTCTGAATTATTAACTTGTGAACTGACTAGTCTATAAAACAGGCATAAAGCACAAATACTGTAGTGACAAACAAAAAACTGCTCTAGTGTGCGTCATTGTTGCACTTTCCTTGTTGGGTGTAGTTTAAAAACATGCAAACCACAAAAGAGTCAGTACAGAGAATTTGAAAATCTCTTAGTATGCATGTTTCACATTATGAGTTAAGCTTCAATCTGCCATTTCAGCACAGTTTGAGTGCTCAGCTGTTTTGCTTCGTCCATTGACTTCCATATCTGACAAATTCAGAAATAAGGTAAACCTTTGCAATCACACATAGAGAAATATAGATCAAGTGTTGGGGGAGGGGGGTACTACTGTGAGACTGATTCTTGTAAATACTTTCAGGCTGACTAGAAAAGCCAGCATGCAAAGAGGAACAAGGAAAACATACAAGGGATTTTAAAGTTATGGGAGGTATAGAGGTTAAATCGTGAACTATACATTGTGGGCTTGTACATATTAAGGTTAGATGGTCATATACTGGATTGCATTATATTTGCCTTTTCATTTAATATCACATATGAGCTTGTCATATCCACTGGTATGATGTATATGATGCTCTTTGACATATATTTATTGTAAAACTGACCACTGCTTGTCTATACAAACTAGACCTGTTTCTGATGCAACATTCAGATTCCACACAAATATGACTATTATTATCATTATTATTATTCTGGGTTTCTGTGAAGAGATTTAGTGTCCCGTGATGTTCTGTTTTAGAGGCTTTTCCAACCTCACGAGAATAAAATTCTAGAGGAAACATTTTGTACTTGTAATTCCCTTGGCTTGAAAATGGTGAAGTTATAAGATACTCAGTAACAGCACGCAACATTGATGATCAGCACATGAGAGTGCTGCCCACTCACTGTTGTCATAGATCGGCTGGGACACCACAGGCTCCAGGGCAAAGAGCTCCCCTGTTTGCAGAGTGATGGACGCCTGGAAGCAAAGCCGGACTGAATTCAGGTCAAATTCTTCCTCCCACACCTTGGCCTCAGGAACTGCAGCCAAAACACAGCAGACAATGGGTGTGGTGCACAGTCAAACAACACAGGGGTCTGGTATCTACATCCTGTCAGAAACAGTGGTAGTCAAGCATGGAGGTAACAACTTACAGTTCTTCTTATTTCTGCAACTGAGTGGCCTTTTAAAGTATTTGAGCAATAAAATACTTACCTACTGTACATATGTACACACACACACACACATATATATACATATATATATGTATGTGTGTGTGTGTGTGTGTGTGTGTGTGTGTGTGTGTGTGTGTGTGTATATATATATATATATATATATATATATATATAT
>OMLF01011704.1:17690-36974 GCA_900302615.1 Holocentrus rufus
CCACTTCAGAAATGTGAGTGCTGTTGTTTTTCTTGTCTCCTGACCTAGTAAGTTACATGAAATAATAGCAGAATGATCATTAAATAACCTGACCATAACTGACCTGATTGGGTTGATGCCAAGAGAGTTCAGCTAAGAATTACAAACTCTAGTGTTCAGACATTTACACCGTTGACTCGAGTGCTGTGAGTTGTTGACCACAACACTGAAACAGAGGCCTATAAACAAAGGCAGCAAAAGTAAAAGTAACAGTACTTGTATTTAACTGGGACACTTTGATAGTCTTTGGACTCGTGTTGTAAGGGAGTACAGTGCAATTCCTTTTCACTCAGTGGCAGATTTAGAACAAAAATGTCAAAAAGACACATAAAGTTGGGCAAGAGCTGCCTCATGTGGTATTTTTATCCCTGAAGCACTCTACTTACTGTTAAAGGGGTTGTTATGGGTCTGAAGCCTACAAGTGATAGCCTCGTTCACATCCTTTTTCTTCACACACTGAATGCCCAGGTTCTGAAAACTGAAAGCAGACAGAAAGTGAGAAAGGCAGCAAGTGAAAGTAAATCACACAAGCGTACACATGCTTTCTACTTTGGAATGGTTGTAGGACTTGCCACAACTGGTACAAATCATCTTTAACTGACCTGTGTTTTACCCAGACCTTTACTGGTGGAAAGATACATTACACGAAAAGTACAGATTATTGTAAACACTGATTATTGTAATCAGTGCTTTAGAGGTAAATAAAAAGGAAATGAAAATAACATTCAGCATTTCTGTCTTTTTATTTTCATCTTGACCAGCATAATTTTATAAATCCTAATTTACAACATCCCAAGTTACAATTGTCTATGATTTTTACCAGTGGAATGGTACAGGGGTGATGTTTTCACCCATTCCGCTTGTTCGTTTGCTTGTTTGTTAGCAGGATATCACATAAAGTTATGCACAGATTTGCATGAAACTGTAAAGATTGGTCATGGGGCAAGGAAGAACTTTTCAGACCGATTGGTCAAAGGGGCCTGAGCAGTGGGCGTGGCTTCTCATAAAAAGGAACAGAACGGCTTCATGAAACATTATGAAACTGTGTAAAGGTTGGTTACCTTGATTATGCTACTTTGTCCCCATGAATAACATCTGGTCGGGTCAA
This sequence comes from Holocentrus rufus, assembly GCA_900302615.1. Lineage (NCBI taxonomy): Eukaryota > Metazoa > Chordata > Actinopteri > Holocentriformes > Holocentridae > Holocentrus > Holocentrus rufus. The sequence continues at coordinate 18,838 of OMLF01011704.1, forward strand.
AGAAATAAACTGAGAAATAAAGGGGAAGTCACTGGTCTGACTGACACAGACTGACACCAAGTTAGTGGTGCATATCAGATCGTTGATAACACATCCTCGAAGGCCAAGATGGACGGATGTATGGGAGAACTTCTGTGTAATTATAGATTGTGAGAATAATGTCGTCAGTGGCTTCGTTACTTGTCAAAACTGCTACAAAATACGAAGGAAACACGCTGACAGCTGCAGGGGAACAGGTGCAACGTCAATTGAGAGATTCTTTTTGAGGAACACGGACCTAAAACCGACAAAACATGAGGACAAGGAAGCCATTAAACAGGTTTTGGCAGTGAAATTTGCGTGCCGTGACAGCAGACCATTTGAAACACTGAGTGGTTATGGATGCATTGCTTTGGCACAAGGCTTGATTCACATACGTGCCCGGGCTGGCCATGTGGATGCTGCCCAACTTGTCCGACAACTGAATCTCACAGATTGACGAAAAGCCAAAGCCTGATTCCAGAACTGAGAATGCAGCTGAAGGAAAGCAACGGGCCACTTTGGACATGTGGCCAGGGATCGATAGAGTTTGGCATGTTGGTCTCTAGCTAGGCGCAGGAGCTGTACGCCAAGTGGTTTGGGAACTGCAGGCTGTGTGGACAAATCCGAACACGATGACATTGGGATTACCATGCCACTGGTCAGTTCTATACACCAGTTTAGTTAGTTAACATCCATTTTGCAGGTAAACCACTGACAAATTCTCCAGTCTACCTGTGTACTCGTCTCTCCTGCAGGTCAGCCTCGTAGTAGCCATGTTTGCAGTCTTTCCCAACCAATTCATGGGGGTGAGGCTTGTGCGGCGTATTCTTGGTCACTAACGAGATGCGAACACGCAAGGGACCGTTGTAGTTGTGCACCTGTTGGAGAGATATGATGTAATTTAATTGTGATACTTGCTTGATCCTTGAAGGGAAAGTCTCATTTTTTCTTGCCTGGACGTGGAACTCATTGGAATTCCATTTCTTGCTCAAGGACACTTCAGCAGGCAGCTTGCCAACACAAGGGGCTTGAACCCAAAATTCAGTTTGGATACACTAAATCTTAGTCCCTGGCATCCACCAAGAATTTCAATTTCTCGGGAAAAGCTTAAAGACTAAAGGATGTTTTATGATTGTAAGATGTGGCGACAGACGTCTTAAGAAAAGCACTGGACACTGAAGTGTTTATGCTCAAGGTATTGGAAGATGTCTTTACCAGCTGTGTGCTTCTCCGTTTAGGAAAGATCTTTTTACCACTAAGCTACAAATATTTGTACTCCCTTTGACCAGAAAACAGTCACACAGCTGTTTCCATTTCCATGGCAACAACTGAATTCTCAGTCCATGCAACCAATGAAAATATATGACAATCAATAACAGCGTCTGGCACCTGTTATGACAGGTACAAGACATTTTTCTGTTTTTCCGACATGATATTTTGGTCGTTAGACGCTGTGGACCGACACATCTTAAAAACATAAAACAGTCTAAAGGTCAAAGGTCAAAGTCACAGGTTAAAGTCAAAGTTTCAGCCCAATGCTAGTACATAGGGAATATTTATAATGGCCAAATCAGTGAATTGGCAAGAGATATGCATATGGTTACTACTAAACACTAATATAAAGTCATATATGACCTTTCTGTTGGTCACATGACCCTTGACTTTCAGTGATGCTGAAAGGTTGAACTGATGGAAAAGTTTGCACACATTATTGGTCTTATAGCATTCCACTATCAAACATGCAGTGTCTGGGTGCTGCACTCACTGAGTGCCCATTCTAGTTACTTATGCATATTATTTTTTAATTGTCCGGTTGTTATAATTACTTATTCCACAATTTTCAGTATTCTCCATTTGTCGTATTCCTCTCTATCCTATTCTCTGCTGCAGTGATTATCCAACTTCAGCACCACAGATCATCCAAGTTTCATGTAATTTGATTTAAATCAGATGACTCACAGCTTAAAAAACAGTCAGTAGAACGCTCACCTTGATGGTGGGGTGCGTCTTGGTCGTGTCATTGCTCTTCTCTCCGGGGATGCTGCCAGCCGAGCGTCCCTCACACTTATATCTAAACCTCATCCCCCTCTGCTTTGGCTGCTCAATGATCTCTATGAAAGGATTGCCTGAGAGACAATGAAGAGGGAGGGAGTGAGATGGTCAGAGAAGATGTCGAGTCATCTGGTTTTCCAGAAAGGTCAGTGATGCAGTTTTTGTTCTTACTGGCAAGAGTATACTCATTAGATATGTTAAGTGTTTATATACAGATAAACAGGCCTCTCACCCCATGATCGATGATCTCACAAAAATTACCGTTCAATGATCAGTCTCGTCATATTAGCAGAAGAAACACAAATGGTGCTTTCCCTTTGGAACACATTATCCTCTCCAAACATTCAGAGGCAGTGAGTAAAAGACAGTCTGAACTTCTAATAATCTTTTGCACTATCACTTTCACAGTGTTTGTAATGCAGATGTTTTTAGACTGACAGAGGGTGCAAGGCAACCTTGCACGTACCTGATTGCTTTCATGACTACATGACAAATACTGACAGATATCAGATAACTATCTTAAAAACACAGTATGTCTCCTATTTCGTGCTATTGACTTTTGCAGATACAAATACACCGTGTCCAGATTGCCCAACACTGTCTACACTGATTCCCTTGTGTCACTCAGTGTGTCACAGCAAAGTTTCTCAATTGTCGGTCATCAGTGAATCAGACTTTTGAAATATTTACTCAATAATCAATAAATTCATTATGTTTACCTAACATCCGTAATTTACAAGAAACTGCTTCTTACCTTGGTTCAGGGGGGCCTGGCCCCATCCAAACAGTCCTATGGTGGAGAGAATGGAAAAAAGAAATTAAAGAACAAGTGATGATCTGCCAACTACATGACACAAAACACAGAGTGGCAGTGCAGATGATGAAAAAAAATAAACAAAACTGCTGCAGCACATTTTTGTGGTTCGGCAAAAGTTTCTCGGCTGTGGTGTGGTGGGAGTGGAAATCTACTGGACAGTGAGGCGTCCAAAAGTGTCAAAGGCCGCTAAAATACAAGGGCTTCCCAGCTAACTATAATTGCTTGTCATAAATAACCCCTCAAGCTTGGAGAGAAGACGGCCTGCATAATAAAGCAAACAAAGACAACCAGGGTGTAATATCGGCATCAAATTACTCTCCTTAGTGTGAAGAACCTATCTGTTCTTCCATTGTGTCCAGCCTTGTTCAAAAGAGTGTGCAGCGCTCTAGTTTCAGGTGTTTAGTTTGTGCATTGTGGGGATTCATAAAGAGATGCAAAGTGTGGTAAAGGCCCAGGTGGTCAGAGCTCTATCCATCAGCTAACAGGATTTACTCATTTAAAAAATGTACAGAGTATGCTTTCCAAGTCTTAACATGCCTGCTTCACTGCCTCAGACCCAAGTAAAGCAGAGCTGAGTGTGATACACAGATACTGGGGTATATGACTGTGAACAAATGTATATAAACCACCATGAAGCCTGCTGTGCCCTATACAGATGACTGAATTATCTCTTCATTCAAAATCCAACATAAACCCACCAAACACACACACACACAGACAGAGAGAGAGAGAGAGAGAGAGAGAGAGAGAGAGAGAGAGAGAGTTTGCATTTGGTCTCGCTGTCTTTGTTCAGAGGGTGACAAAAGTATTAAGTATGAGTCAAACCAAACAAACCTAAAAGTCCATATTTAAAGGTGTATTACATATGCAAGTGGATAACTGATTTTGGTGTAGCACTAAGCATAAAGACCTTTATGTACATTAATAACACAGTTTGCTCTTACCTTCCCAGGCATTTTGAGGGGCATAAAACAATACTGATTCTATATGATTGGGCTGTGCTAAAAATGTATATAGCGACATGCTGATGCATATATCAACACAGATGGTCCAATATCAATCCAGCAGCAAGTGCCATGATATTAATAATGTGCATTCAAAAACTCTGGGTTTAAAAAGAGAATTTTTTATTTTACTTTACTTTTAAGATCTCTGTGGGACTTAACTGTTTTTGTTCTTTGACATGGTCAATATTCAATATCAATGTGTATCGTGATGCTTATGGTATCGTGGCCTCTGTATCGTGATGTGTATTGTATTGGGAAGTCATTGGCAATACCCAACCCTAGTATATGAACATTTCCAAAAACTGGGAAGTGCACCAATGTCTTATTTCATCGCTCCTGATCAACGAAGAACCACTGACATAAGCCAACTGAACCTGTATCCCTGTGTTGATAGCGATCTATACGGTACAAGCTACTTTACAACCCAGAAAGATATGCACAATATATACATGTACTCGGTTATTTTTAAGGAGACAGACAACGTAAAAGTAAATGTCTATGACACATAATCTGACCCCCGCATCTCCTTGAGTATGAGTAAACTTGGAACAAAATGACACACAAAATCACACTGAAACCTTTCCGGGAGTGAAGACGAGCTACTTCCACTTTAAGCACAGCTGTCTGTGCTGATCTATATAGGCTATTTATTACACTGTTAACATCATACCCAATTTGTCGCGGATTCTCCCAGGGTGGGTGGGTGTGTAACAATTTGTGATAAGCCACACACCCTCTTTAGAGCACTGGTCTGCCCCCAGATAAACTCACTCTCTTGTAAACAACACCCCAACCATAATACTGAGTCTCTCATTTTTTTCTCTTCTTGTACCAAGGCACATTATGCGATTTAAAATATGAAGAAAATGCGCTCCTAAATCAATACCACAGACTTTTTTTTATTTCGGCATATATAAAATCCACCAAGCAGCACTTAATTCACTAATATGAGGGTTGTTAAGTGAAACCTCCTTCAACCAAAATACACTGGTGGGGGGTTGCGAGCACTGCGGACCAACGTAGGACTGCACTGAAATGTTTACTTAGTAGGCTATAGCTGTACCCTCTGCCGAATTTAAGGTGGCTCAAAATGATTTACACAACAAGTTTATTTTACAAGATAAGCCTTTGCATTCGTTACTATAAGGAAAGAAACAACAATTTGCCAAATGTTCTGATGGAGTGTGGCGTGCTGGCCTCTGGATGGGCGCGATTGGCTTGGCGACCTCGGGCTGTGTAGACAAATCTGAACAGGCCTCTAGAACACGCTTAACGCGGCCGGTGTCGCGCGGCACTGATTGGTTCGACGTCTGTCAGGTGAATTACGCAAAGTGCGTGAGATACCGAATCCATGTCAGATCACATTTCACTCAGAAACCGCATAGCAGATATCCGAGAAACGCTACATCTAACTTCCCACCGTCGGGGATAGTACAAGCGATCACCACTGAGACTGACCCCTCCTGCGTTAGCTCAGAGCCCAATGGCAGCGGGGCTTTCCCCTGTGCGCAAAACAACTCCCTTTACAGTTTCACCTACAACCTCTGAGTGCATTAAATATCCCGAGCAGAAAAACCTGATCTAACGTTACTCACCATCCATGGCTGTGTCTGTCTCCAATCCACGCTTCGTAATCCAGACAACTCTTTATTTGGTGTTTATTTCGTCAACTATTATAAGCCTCAAACACGGCAGTGTGGGTTCCCAAACTTCTTGACAGAGCTGCTCTTCTTTTCACCTCCTTTGCTCCACCCACAGTGAAGCTACATGCAAGAACAAAGCAGGTTTTCCGGTCGAAACGGTAAAAACACAAGCCTGATGGAGCAACATGCTGTATGATGCAACTTTTGTTGTATTTATGAGTAACACAGAGCAAGTAAAATAAAGAAAAGATTATTTAAGAAGGAATCTGCAGTCAATTAAATACATTTTTGTTGTTGTTTTTTTACTCATTTTATAGTGTATTCATTCACCATTCTAGTCTATGCTATTCTATTCTGTAATATTTATGCAGTAATTATTTAATAGATGTAAATAGCCTACTTATGTACAGTTTTATAATCATGTATTGTACACTGTCCATTTTACTAAATATATTTTCCTTATTCTCACACACACACACACACACACACACACACACATACAGAGAGAGAGAGAGAGAGAGAGAGAGAGAGAGAGAGAGAGAGAGAGACACACACACACACACACACACACACACACACACACACGATGCTTAGTTTTACCACGTAGCATTCTCTTAAAAGTGCCCTAAATGCCTAAATTCGTACAGAAGGAGCTTATGTCACATACTACATACTACACATGCGTAGGTCTTGTACTGCCATGAATATTTGCTATGAAACGGATTACACAATTATTACATTACATTATTACAATTACATAAGATAATATAATCTAGCAAACTCGGAAGAATATTTAAAACGTTCATTTTCAACCACAGCAACTGATTTTACTTATGTGGTTCCACTACATATTTTTGTTTGTTGGTTGGTTTGTTTTGCCGTGCCACAGAAAATGGCCCTTTACTACACAGGCAAGATTCCAAGACTGTTTTTGTAATGCCATCTACCTGCTCTGCCAAGGAGCACCTGTGGGAAGAGCTGACAAGAGCCAATCAGCGTCTCTTTCCTTTATTTATAACTACACCGGTGAATTTTGTTGAGTACACCTCAGTTATTCTATCAAAATATATATATACACACACACAGATTTATGTTTCATTTATTTGTTTGTTTATTTAGGTTTTGTCTATTTGTGATATTTTCATCATTATTTATATTTTAACATATTATTTTATAATTCGTATTTAAAGTTATTTTAATGATAAGTTATTAACAAGTACATTTTTTCCTCCCCACAAGATAAACTATTATACTATATATTAATTTGAAGTGAAAAATTGCCTTACTTCCGATAACACTCTGGTTGTGTCTGTGGAACTTGACTTTGCTGCGCAGCTTTCGCTCTTTCTCTCCAGTGCAACTCGCCACCGCCCCCTCAAACAGTGCGGAAATACCCAGATGACGCACTTTAAAGGAACAGAAAAATAAGTTTGTGAGTGGGAGAGGCATTAACATAACTCTCGACTGTAGTCATACCCTGGGAAGAGGTTTTTAGAAGGAGTGTCGCCTCTAGTCCCAATATGAATATACTTTGGAGTTTATTGCAACGGTTTGATAGAAGATGCCATTTCTAAGCATATTTACTCCGGTTGATCAAATGTTTTTTTATTCGACTAACTGGAAGCAGTGGCTGAATATATTCCACACTAGAAGTTTCCATTCTGCTGTAGCCTACATATAAGCGGCCGATGTTTTACGTGGGTTATAAGAAGCGAAGCAATAAAGACTAAATAAGCAGCTTCATCCTACTCAGGTTTATTAGCTCAACTTCAGGATAAATGATAAACTCGTTTTGTGTAATCAGTTATGGGATTTAGTTTTAGTATTTAAATTAAAGCAGTTAAAGGGACTTCTCGACATTAAGATGTAGGCACATTAATTAAGGATGTATGTGACACTATATAGCTCCTAAACTGGCGTGTGGGCCTGCGGGGGATTCTTGATCAAGAATCAAGAATGTCATAGAAAGAGTGGGCCTGTGGTTTGATTTCACCATCAATTCAGGTCACTAGATATTTAATGCACTAGTTGAATGTGATTAAAAAATTGTGACTATTATTATTATTTGTCGGTTAATGAATTCCACTCAAAATCCCATTGAACAACACATGGGAGTCCTGAACATGCAAAGTCTAGGGGCCTCTGCTCTAAGGCCCAGGCTCTCAGGCGCGTTATGACCAGAGGGGGACGCTGTGAGACGATAAATCAGACCCCCTTCACGCCAGTTCTCTTATTACTAACACTATTCATTGGTCCCTGAACTATCCTATATTGGGAATTGACCTGGATAAAGGAAGAAAGATCTGGATGAGTTATAATGGAGTGACTGAAAACAAACAAACAAACAAACAAACAAACAAAAAACACTTCATTTTTTGGGCTAAGTATTTTCCATATGTTTTGGTCCATGAACACAGTGACGTTTTAACACCATTGTCCTAAAATGGGCCTGTACAAGAACTATGCGCCTAAATATTGAATAGACCTTTTTCCACAGCATCCATTTTGACATGAAATATTAGGGTAAACAGAGGTGTTGCCAATGACATTAATGAGGGTTCAGTCTCATTTAGGTCTAACAGAGTCAGGGTCCTGCTATTGAACCTTAATTAATGCCATTAGTAACACTTCTGTTTACCCTCTATTTAATGTCAAAAAGGTGGCTGTGAAAGAGGTATATTGTTGCAAAATATGTCACTCACCGCACACCCATAGTGAATAACCAAACACCTGTTGACAAATGGTGTCTCAATGGTCTATACTGCCAGTAAACAGTGTGTGACCAACACAGCAAAGTGTTATATAGGTGATGATTGGGAAGATATGAATTTCTGTGACAGGGATGTGATATTTTTGGGGTGGAAATCAGTGGCAAACGCGATGTGGCAGAATATTGAGTTGAAGCGAGGTACTTGAATGCATCATAATAGTCCCGAAGGGGAGGCCCGGCGTTTGGCGGTGCGTTCCAGTGCGGTGAGGCGGTGCCTGCCCTGCCCGCTCCAGACTGCGGCGGGCAGCACTGAGTATCTGACAGCACAGTTCACCACAGAAATGGCGGAGGGGGAGTTGGACGTCGACTCGCTGATTTCCAGGCTTTTAGAGGGTGAGTTCGCAACCATATTTCATAAATATCATTGTTTTGTTCGAGGCGCGAATCTTAGAGGGTCCTCAAGGTGTCATTTTGTTGCGAATTAACGCGGAAAAGACGGGTTTTCTAGCATGACCGGTATTGTTGGAATGAACAGAAGTGGTCCCATAGCTAATACTAAACACAGGCACACCTTAGCTTTAGCCGCCGCCTCTCTGCTGAAAATGTCGCTTTTTGGATGAAGTTATTATTAATTCATAGTCATAGACACACAAAACCCTCATATTCAATGAAGAATTGTCGCTACAGTGTTTCCAACTAGGTTCATGGTAGTACGCTTGTAACAAAAGTTGTGCAAGACTGTTGTACCCCGATATATTTCGACTATTGGAGAGAACGACATGCCAAACTTATTCCAAGATAACGTTAAGGCAATTTAATATTGCTTTATTTTTGGCGTTGGTAGCTATATATCTCGCACAAGTTTAACGCAGTACATTTAATCCACCAAGAAGCTCTTAAACCTCAACCTTTCAAACTGGTCCGCTCGTGTTCCCGCAGCCCTTTTCCACCAAAATACACTGTGGTGGGCGGCAGTCAGAGAGCAGTGCAAAACAGTCATAAAAGTTGAAGCTGTATTGAAACTGAGTGCAGCTTGGGGGATCACCTGTAAGACGAATACGCCACAAGACACTACGGATTCGTAAACTGTCCAAAGTCTTGAGGGGGATGTTGGTCGTTTGGAAAACAACGGTTGCGGTTTTTTTGAATGGAGATTGATTAGACAAGTTGTCAGTGCAACAGAAGAGAGGGAGCACTTTTCTTGGCTGTATTGTTTTTATTCCTATATTATATTCCTATATAAATTATACGTAAAAATAGAAAAGGTATAAAGTATATTCCATTTTAATAAAGTTTCATTTCCAGGTGAAGCAACCTAGCTGTGAGGTAATTTGTCATGCTTATTCCGTCAGTTTTATCACGACTCAAAGTTAAATGCGTGAAGTATATCTTAAGTCTCTTTATTTGAGTAATATAGTGAATGTTCTAACTTGATTTTTAAACACTGAGTCATGTGCAGGTAGTGTCTGGTTGTGAGCACAGGAAGTTGTGTAATGACATCATCTATCATCATCAAAGAATTTAAAGGGTGTTCCCATTTTAGATTTTGAATGTAATGCTTAAAAGGCAGCATCCAAAAGTGATCTCTAACCCCTGAGTGGCCTTATGAAAAAGCCTAATCTTGTTATGCATTTCGGGAGGCCATAGAAATACCATAGCAAAACTATACAAATACATAATGTTCTTGGATACCATAATGATAATATGGGACATAATAAATACCATTAAGTGTGATTAAAAATCACTATAAACTCACTACTGACTCTCTACAGAATATTAAAGTGCATCTAATGTATTTAGAGTGACTCAAAAAACATTTGTAGTGTGTGTGTGTGTGTGTGTGTATGTATGTACAAACAGGCCTGCTTTATTTTTTTTAAATCCTCAAATGAACTCTAGCCCTCAAATGAATTAATGGCCTTTATATAAAAATTTTCACATAATGGACCAACGCAGTTTTACTTCCAGATTGGCTTGATTCACAAGAGTATGAGAATGTATTACTTTTTAAGAAATGCTTACTGTTACTCCGTGGACCATTATGAAGTTCTGAGCAGGGATAATATCAAACAGAGACAGTGTTCCTCTGTGTCTTCAGTAAACATATGGACTGGCTGAGACGGTGGTGAACAAACATTAATGACTGATTGCCTCTCTATCTCTCTCTCGCTCTCTCTCTTTCTCACACACACACACACACACACACACACACAGATGTCTTATGCTGGGAATCAGATACAGACCCACAGGAACACACAGGTTGGCAGCCTGTGCTAAAAGAACAAACAGTGTAGATCAACAGAGACACTGGATATGTCATAATGTAATCTTCTGTATTGATTGGGGATGGTTACATAATTGGGTGTATGTTTGTTTGTTTTCTGTGTGCGCTAGCTGTACAGTGACAGACCAATAGCATTAGCATTAGAGCCCATATTTCCCTCCAGGCCAGGCTAGCTAGTTAGCCGCTTACATATTTGGCTGCTTTTTATGCAGCGCTGAGGAAACCTCAGTGGGGGAAATTGGCCGGATCTGGCCCTAAAGGCTTCCAGATGTGGGCCGCGTATATATCCTACAATTCAGCTGTGCTCAGCCTCTCTTTCACCGTTCAGCTAGTTCTCATCCTGCTGGACCATTTCAGTCAAGCACATGAGAAATCAGCAGGCAGTGATGGTCAACAGATATGGGTTTTTGAAGATTGATAGTGACATTTTTAAAAATTGAAACCAACATCTGATACCTTTAAAATTAGACAATATTCATGCCACATTATTGAAAAAAGTCAGTGTTTCCTAAAAGGTTTTATTCTTGTTTGTAAAACATTTTCAAAAGTGGCATTTAGATCATCATGCAACACAAACTATCTTTTGAAACCTCGGATAATAAAACATTTATATGCATATTTTTGTGGAATCAGTTCAGGTTATTTTCTTCCCACAGACCACCAGTGTCGTATTGATCAATTTTACAGTAAGAAACTGCATCATAGCCATCATATTAGAGGTAGATGACACTGACTATCCTATATTTGATATTAAGTCAAAGGTCCAAAAGCTGTCCTGTGTCATATTTATACTTTACCACCCTAGGGAGTCATTTCTCTGTCATAACAACAATAACAGACATTTTTCCAAAGGTGCAAAGGGCTTTCCTTATCGCTTCAACAGGAGGACTGTCTCACCTCTTGCAGTTACCACTGGTGCCAGCCAGGAACACACACACACACACACACACACACACACACACACACAGACAGCTCTCTGATCTCCCATTAAATGTCAACAGGCACAGCTGTCCCTGGTAGAAATTGCCTAACCTTTGGATGACATGCACACACTAGGACAAGAGTTTAAAAATGGTAGTACAGTAACACAGTGAACTTACAATTTTGGCATTCGGATACAAATACTCTTTTTAACACTGGAATCACACTTAAACATTCCATGTGTAGCATGTTAACATCAAATAACAACTATCATATTCATTCAAGACGTAAGTGTCGCTAACAAGCAAGATCACTGCTGAGAGGACTGGCAGTTTGCATTTTACATTATGTGTCACTGGTTTGGAAAGTTCAAGGATTCAGACCTGTTGCATGATTGGGTTTTTAATGCAGTGTATAGACAAAAACATTCTGGTCTAGGAGACCATCCTCACTGCATGAACAGACAACATAAAACAGACCTATTTATACAAAGTGAAATTACCTGGCAAATGTCACATGATCAGTAGTAGCCAATGGCTGTTAGATAGAAATTTCAGGAATTAGCGTCCTCTAATGAATATTACATTAAATCACAATAAATGAGTATAAATGCATATACACTGCACAAAGCCATCAAGATTGCATATAGTTTAATCTCCATGTTAAAAGTAAAGATTATTGACAGCATTACGTCTGGAATCAGCTGGTAAATTTCACATGATCAACCACAAATGTCTCTTACTCCAGTAACAGATCAGAAACTCCATTTTACATACTGTTTTACATAAGCCCCTCCAGAGGCTTGTTAGTTATCAGACCACATCGGTGGGAACCCCAGTTAACATGTTTCCTCTAGGTAAAAATTCTTGTCATTTCTAAAGCAGGACAACAAGAGTAGCGAGAGTGACAACAGCACCTTAAAAATGTCCACAATGTGCTTGTAACCCAGATGTGGAGGTCTATCAAAAGTCCAATAAGATCCACACACTGGGATTTGAAAAAAACAGACTGAGGAGTCACATTTACAAAAATAATTGCTGTTTAATTTTATAAATTACAAGGCAATAGTGCAAAAAAGTGACAAGTCTAAGAGTGCAGATGTTTCAGTGCATGTGCACTGGACTGGACTGAAACGTTAATTAATTTCACACTAATTTAGGTACATCAGTTTCAAATAATAGAATCCCGTCACCGTTGTGTCATTCTGTTGCAGATCCATTGAAAGTGTTTTTTTTTTTTTGTGGTTGATGGTGCTTGCAGAATCAAAAACCAGTATTGTTATGCTAGCTAGACCTTTGTTTACCTCTTCCCGAGATTCTCCTGATGAAGCAGTTTTGCCTGTGCATCACGCTTGCATTGAGGATTTTATGCTGTCACACTAGTCAGTCCAATCAGTGCATTCAAACCACAGGGACCCTTGCATAGGACTGTGTGTGCAGGTTGCAGCAACACAAATGCTTGATGGACTTGGTGTGATCCAGCTGTAACACACACACACTCACGTACACACACACATGCAGCCTATGTACTGTTTGCATTGCACTGCAATTGCTTGATGACGGATGGGTTGACAGGCCAAACCTGATCCACTGACAAAATGGCTTACAGTCACCGCTGCCTCGGCTGACTCCTCTTTGGCCTCTGCATGCAGGTTTCTGGTCGCTCAGGTTCTGCTTGTTTCTGTGAATGCACAGATTTGACACTCCCTGCTGTGACCATTGACCACAGTCTTGTGGGCGAGACTTCCAAATCAGACTCGACAAAGGTACACATCCTTACTTGGGAAGCTGTTTGTCTGCGTCTGCATTTTAATTTTGTGCAGTCAGCCTAGTGGAATGTACAGTTTGCACGTCAGTCCTCCCTCGTATCAACTTGCGGTTGGCTACACTTGTTCAGTCCTGTCACTTGTCCACAGTGGGCATGGAAGCTGCGTCCCCGTGGATTCAAGCATGGTTTTCCACTTTAGGCACACTTACACAATACACAATGCCGCATTACATCATTGCAAATCAGTTATCCAGCTCCACTGTCTTTGTACAACTGCCAGCAGTGTACCTCAGCAAAACACAGATTTCACAGCAAAGTAAGTACTGTTGGATACAGCACATTTGAGCTAAAGCACTTTCCACAATAGAACCTGGAAATCCCTCAGTTGTTGTCTGTGCACAGCGCATAGTAGCGTGCCTCAGCAAGACTCAGATTTCACAAGGTACTCCACCTTTGCGTACAGTACATCTGAGCTAACCTTGTGTTTTTCTGTTTGTTTGGCTCTCTGCTCATGACTCCTCCTGCTTCTCATTCGGTTTTTATTTTTTTATTTTATTTTTTTTTTTAGTGCTGCACTGTGTTGTGATCCACCAGTGCAGCTATTACAGGCCTGGCCTGCCCAGTGTGCCCATGCTAAGCCCACACTGGCCTGGGCTTTACCAACAACAGGCCCTCTGTCTGCTCTGCCAGCACAGGTGGCCCATAGGCTTTATGTGGCACAATCAACACTATGGCCCCATGCAGAAACTGGAGGGGAGGGAGTCAGGGAAGGAGGATGGAAAGTTGCACTTTGGAGCCATTTTGGTTTATTATAAATATGTTACAACCTAGTATGGGCACATAAAACCCCATAGAACATTTCTCTATGCACAAGCAGTTCAAACAGAAATGTCCCTGACTGTTGAACTGCTCAGTTTTTGGTCAGTTTTGCATTCTGTTTTCACACCAAACTAAGTGTTGCTGGGTCCAGAACTTAGTTTGGTCGTATTGGTCACATGGATACAAGAGTTCTCCTCTTGCCTTATTTGCTCATGATGGTCTAAATGTTGTTTTAAAGGTGTTTCCACACTGATAAAAAGGAAATTATAGGAGAACTGTTTGTATTTCTTTTGTCATAAGAATGGTCGAATTTTAAGATCCAGATATATTAGCCCCAGTATTGGCTTTTGGTTGAAGTCTAATCAGATAAGAACATTACATAATGCATAATGAATTTGCTTCATCTCATTAGGTGAGCAAGGGAAAGCAAAACAAAGGCAAACTGTAATGTAATCATGCAGCCCTTTATTAAACACAGCTGTTCTGCCCCTTTGCAATACATTTTAAATAAGCGTTAACCTGCTTGTTGTTGTTGTTGACGTGGAGGAGAGCGGCCGCGTTGCATGGCGTTGGTGTGGTGGCGTGGCATGCTGTTATGGAAACAACAATGGTGGAGCCTGTGTGGCGAGGAGCATTCACCCCCTGGCACCAAGCATGGCACAGAGCTCACCCAGGCTTTTCAGCTGCCCGGCCAGCCTTTCCAATAAACTTCTCTCAGCCTCCCTGCCTCCCCCTCTTTTCTATTATCTACCTTGCCTTCTCTGCGTCTCACTCACTCCAGCTTTATTCTCTCAACCTCCCTTTCGCCCACTTTGCTCGTTTTTTTTCTCTCTCCATCTCCCCTACCCTCTGTGTCTCTATCCATGGCCCCTGTTTATTTCTCTCTCTCGTTCTCTCCTCTCAATTTCATCCTTTCTTTTGCCCCACAAAGACCGCCATTCACTCTTGGCACTTAAAGGCAAACAAAAAGTCCTCAGAAAATGCAAAGCGTGCTCAGAAATGCCATTACAGTTGGGATTTCGGCTTTAAAATTCACTCCCATTCTCCTCGCCGGAGTCGCTTTGTGCTCCCGGTCCTCTGAGGGGTTACTGTTTTCCATCGGGCCTGTGTGGAGGAGGGTTACAGGGAGCGCTGGATAGAAACAGAAAGATGGAGGAGTAGGGAGGCTGCTGGACCGGTGCCCAGTTGGAAGTAATACAGAATGGCAGTGGAGAGCTAAAAAAGCTCTGACAGGGCATCTCTTGTGGTGCTGCTAGGTGCACCGCTGACCAAAACATGCACAGTCATACCTGCTTAGAATTCATGACATCTACTTGACCTGTTGGTAGCGTTTTTCAATGTCTTTAGTTGGTGATTAGAGAGAAAGACAAATCATTTGTTGTTGCTCCTGGCTTTTAACGGTAAGCTCATAAATATTTCATATATTGAAGAGCTTTTGTGCCCGCATACTCATGATCTACACGAGTAAGCAGCAAATACTGAAAGGATACAGAAAAGACAATAAATGGATAGAGCGAATGATAATTAAAGTACTAGAATAAAATGAATACAAGTATTAAAGTTTGGATGACAAGTAAGCAAAATAGCAGTAGGGACTAAAAATATTTGATGATGTAAAAATATCACCAAATGCAATATATTACAAATGAGTATTACAGTATATTGAGAGATCTGATTTGCCTCAGTCATAGTTTTAATTGACTAACTCAAAATTTGAATTACCTGACAGATCTTCAAATTTGGGGTTGCAGTGTGGTCTGCTTTAAAAAAAAAACAAAAAAACATCTAGTGCCTGAAAGATCATTGGTACAAGCCCTGCACCACTCGATGGGGTCATCAGTAACAACAGCCTTGTGTCCTTGAGTAAGATGCTTAATAAGAGTAAGTAAGATAAGAGTAACAGTAACAATAGCAGTAACAATAAAATATATTGCTTCTCTGACATGTTTATGCCCCTGCGAACATGCTATCATGCAAATTGATCTTTTTAAATTCCGCATTTGTTGAAGAGCGCTCAGTATTCATTAACTTACAATGCTAATAATTGAGACAAGTTTATATAACTCAAACACATTATGTGTTCAACACAAAAGGCAATAAACTTAATCGATAACTTAGTAAGAATGGAATAGTTAAATCATTAACTGAGAAGGGCAAGCTCCATTTTTCGATAGCCCTCTGATGTTGCCCTTACGTCAGTGTGTGTGTTTTCTTGTCGATGTGAATGGGCTGACGTGGCTAGCTGCAGCTGACAGCCGATGTATTGTTGTAGCCTCCCAAGTCATGGACAGAGGCCTGGCTTGTGCCTGCTGGCTAGTCTCTCATTTTTTTGCAGCAGCAGATACCAGAGGCTTGAAGCGCTCCCTCTCTTTTTGTCTGGACTGACTAGCCTACTTCCTCCCATACAGTGGTAGTCCCTGCAGCGCCCTTATATGGTCTGGTGAAGTGATTCACTTTTCCTTTCCTCGTGTCTGTGTCTCGCTTGCTCAAACACGCACGTTTAAAAGTGAACCCTGCTCTTTTTAAATGAATGGAAAAGTTTTTGACCTCCTTGACTCTTTCCAAATACTGTGCGGCCACGGAAGCAGAAGAAATTGTGGCTGAACACAGTTTCTGTTTAGTAATAACTGTATCCTTGTAGCTTTAGTATCTATACAACATGTAGACCTGTGTATTTCTGGCGCTGCCTATCTTCTGGTACCAAATAGCGTTTAACTAAATACTGCCCTGCAATTTAAACTTGATCAGCCAAGTTGTAAAGCTGTTCCATCCCTAAATGTCAAAATCCTGGCAGGCTAAAACTACCCACAAAGCAAAGAAACGTAAACTCATGCGAACCTGCTCGATTTGGACTCCACAAAATGTCACAGCTCTCTCTCTCTGCCTGCTCTCGCTCCAAAACTGCTTAGATAGGCCTGTAACCTACTATTCTGGTTTTGTCTTCCGACCGGCTTTGCTGTGTCAGAATTTGATTGTGTTCACACAATCCATCAGGTTAACTGATGTCGTAACCGCTCGCCCTGTTGTGGTTCACCCTGCAAGAAGAGATTGGCTTGGCAGGGTTCAGGATCCTCCCAGACGTTTTGAGAATTTATTTGCCGAGTGCCAGGCAACTGAGCTTTACCTCCACAGAGCTTTGGCTCAGTTGGACTTAGCAAGCTCAACCAAGGCAATGGTCAGTGGGCAGTAATGAGTCGTGAAGCAAACAATTTCAGCTCATATTTCAAAGATAATGTTAGTTACCAATTTTAACAATATCAGTCACAGATTTCAATAATAGTTTTACTTGTTCCAGGTAGAAGTAACACTATCAAACAAAGGGTTGATTAGAACATTGGCACTGTTTAATGTCCCTTACCACAGTGGGCATGCTGCCATTTTTGAGGGTGTAACAGAAAAGTAATGTCACAAGTACGGTCAACTGATTTACTGCTCCCAATGTGTAATAAGTAAAGTAATAACATAACTTTTTAAACAAGTAAAATGTTAATTTTTTTGTCTTAGTATAAGCAAGGTCCACTGGTGAGTCTGCGGGGTAGTTTGGCTACGGCTGGTGCATTTGTTTGGTGTATCCCAGGATGCATCAGAACCCTGTACAGCCAGTGCTATGGAGGTTTTAAGCATCTGTGAACTGTGTGGAATGCAAAGACTCCCATAGGAGGGGTCTGAGGCAGGGCTGACCTCTGACGTCAACACAGTTCACCAGCAAGGCAGAGGAAGGAGGACGACCCGGGGTTTCAATCCCAGCCAAATATGCGACGTATAGATAAAATCACAAAGGGGGAAAAGTGGGAAAGGAAGAGGCGTAGGAGCAGGAAAGGGAAGAGATGGAGTGAGAGATGAAGAGAATAGAAGAGAATAGAGAGAGAGAGCTGCAGTGCAGTGATCTGCTTTGGCAGGTGGAGAGATGAGTTAGAGAGAGCACATAGCGTTCAGTCAGATGTCAGGTTGTGACCCCACCTCCAACTCCCGAGCTTATGGAAACAGTCGCACAGCACTCCAGACCAATGCCAAATTAGGAATGATGAATTGGAACGTGGAGAGTTTCCCCAAGAAAGGCTGTAGTTGGAGATTTGCACCAATCTTGCATAAGAAC
>OMLF01011704.1:49778-75634 GCA_900302615.1 Holocentrus rufus
CCAAAAAAAAAAAAAAAACACTTTCAGCATATCTTTGTAATATGCTAAAAGGTTGATCGTTAATTGAAGTGAACAGGACAAAACAAGTACAAATCCAAAGAACATTACTTCCATGCATTAGGCTGAATGTTGAAGCAAAGAAAAAAAATGATGTAGGCTATTTCCTTGCTGCATGGCACACAGCTTAAAAAACAAACAACAACAAAAAAACGTTAAACTTATTATCTGACACTGTGTCTGACTGGTACTCAGGTCCAGAGCCAGCGAGTCAAGTCTTTCTGTCAAAGCCCATCAGTGTTAAACGTTTGAATTTGATAGTGTCTGAGTGTATGGGAGGAGAGGAATAGGAGCTCTGCAGGGCTACAAACCAGCAGAGGGCAGCAGCAGCCTTCACAGTGGAGAAACATAACCATGCAACAGGTTGCAGTAGATGACTGGTTGGGCGGGTCAAAGGAGTGTCTGGTTACAATTGAAAAGGTAGTGTTGAAAGAGACCAAGGCAGGGACCTCTCCCTTGGCAAACATAAGTACAATCAACAGAGATTGCTCTTGCGGTGTAGCGCATAGCCACTGCATGAGGCAATCTGAAATGTATCTCAAGAGAAAAATGAAACAAAAAAGCTTTGCTGTACTTAACCAATCAGATTCTCGAGGTTAATATCAATACTCATTAACAATCATAAAAAAAGCAAATCTATCAGAATAAGTGTCTGATATCACAAAGCTTAAACAATAGGGGAAACAATAGTGTCTTTCCGATCAGAAACAATTTCATTTTGTTTCAATGGTTGAAAATAAACCGTAATAATCTACTCATCGGGCCAAAATAAAACAGCTCCACAAAACAAATCATGAGGGGTTTCCCTTTAAGTACAACTTACTGAGAATAACGTCCTATAAGTACTATTTACAAACCTAAATCAAATGCAAAAATAGGCCTAAAGAACATACAGACAAAACAAATGACAAATGAGTAACAGATCCAAAATAATAAAAAAAAATTAAATAACTGAAAACAACTCACTTTCAGGCCATGGCTTGGCACAATGTCCATGAGAACTGTAACCTGTGATTCAGCTGGCAGCGCGCGGCTCAACCAGCATTGTGTGTGACCGATTTCCCTTATTTATACTTCCAATTTCCAGGAGTCATGTCAGGCGTTGAGGGAGATGTGGGGCTGGAAGTGATTCTTAATACTATTGCCAGGGCCGTTTCATCAGTCTTGTTTTTTTTCTTCACTATGGTCCTTGGCCGGCATGGTGCATCATGCCGGCCGCATCACTTCTTCACTGATGAATGGCAGAAGGTCCTCGAGGATAGGGGGGGGGGTATGGATGATAACCCAATTATCTCACTTTGTGCTCAAGGTGTGTGATGACATTACACGGTGTCTGCGTATACTGTGTGTGTGTTTGTGTGTGTATGTGTGTGTGTTTCTAGACCAGGGCTCGCAGGGGGAAGGACAGGGCTGCTCCTATGGACAAGCCCAGGGCCAGAAAGAAGGTCATCAGGGCTCCGGCGGTCTCGGCATCCTTGGGTTCCACCAACCTGACGAGACGCGGGGGAGAAAGAATACTGGAGTCAAGTCGTATCCGTTAAAAATGCTGAACGAGGTTCCATCTGCCGGTCTACACATCCATAAATAAATAAGTGGGTTGTACTCACTGCGGGGCGTACGACATGGAGAGGCACACGAAGTAACCGCTGGACAGGGAGAAGAAGACCATGATGACGGTGAACACGGCGTCGTGGGAGAAGTAGACGGGGAGGAAGGACCGGTTCTGGACGTTACAGAGCATCAGCAAGGGGACGAACACGACCCTGGAGACGACCAGCACCGGGAAGAGAGGAGACTCCTTGCGAGGCTGGAGAGGAGAAAAGAGAGAGAGAGAGAGGGCAGAGTCAGCGGGAGAAAACAGGGCGAGATGTGGACATGAGACTGGTGATACAACTTTATATGGACTGAATTTAAACAGCTTTCCTCTCCCCAAAATGCCGTTCCAAATTTATTTGCGGGGGGCAGATGGAGAGAAAGGAGGTCGTGATACTGAGGCTGTGTGGCATAGATTGGATTTTTCATGCGTAGGAGGTAAAAAGACTGCATTGTGTGGGAGAGATGAACCATCTGGCACAATAAAAAAAAAACAAGGAAGTAAAAAAAAAAAAAATGTGGTGGGAGCACATACGAGCACCACAGCTGAAACAGCAAGCAAACTATCACTTCCTGTATCCATTATTTAAAAATAGTTTGGAAGAAGCCTGGACTACTTCTACTGCATTTCTGTGTGTTCTGGCTACATCAAGTTGAAGGGCTGCAACAGTTGTGCTTAAAGGCCCCCTATAATGGATGGATTATGACAGATGGGTTGTGTGCATGAAGCCCAGTCAATAGTTCCTTCATAAATAGATGTCATAGTTATTGATTTGTTCACTATGCAAAGCTGCAAAGCACGGCAGGAACTGACACACTCCACAGAGAAAGAAAACAGACTTGATGTGCACAATAGTATCGTAATAATGATAAAATAAATAAATATATAATCGTATATAGACATAAAGCTCGTCAGACACTCACCCACTGTATCCAGGTGGTGACGGTGCGGCCCAGCCAGTCGTTGATGTTGAAAGTCAAGAAGCAGCACACGGAGATGAAGAAGCGCTCTGAAGCCGGGGAGAACAGCAGGAGGTGAGAGAGGAAAGGGAGATTTGAGCAAACAGCATATGATTTTTTTTTTTTTAGTCCAGTGGGGATCCAATCTAATCAGTTAGTTGAGATAAGGTGTGGTCGTACCCCATTTCCCTGGAAACAAGGTTTTGACGTCCACGGTGACGGCGGGGAAGACAGACAGAGTCACTGTGAACACAAACGTCACGCAAAACGCCATCACCCACACCTTTAAAGGAAGTAGAAACAAAGTTTGGTGAGTGGAGCAAGTGACATTTAGACATTTACACCAAGCCTGATAATATGGCAACAAAACTGACTTATCGAATAGAGGATGAACAACTGAAACATCACAGCCTAAATCATGCCTAAGTCCCAGTAAAGCTTGTGAATGAAAGCCTTGTTATCAAACTGGTGTTGTGTACCCTTTTGAAGACCTCCTTGACCGAGGACTTGGTTTCGGCAGTCTCAGCCGGCTCCAAGGACAGGAAGGCCTGCTTGGTCCCGTCTGCGCTGGTGCCAACCTCGGCCTCAGCAGCACTGCCAGCGTTGGCAACGGCGTTGGACACCGAGCCGTTGGCGTGGCCGTTGAGCTTCCCGTTCTCCACCGTGCTGGTCTCTGGAATTCAAGACACGACTGATCTAAACACATGGCTTTGATTGTGTGAATGAAATCAACCAAATATGGCTGTATTTGTTTATTCAATTATTGGACACCTCATTAGATGCCTTGGGCTTGTGCCAGCATTCATGGAAAACACCAAAGGAGAGGATCTGAGACCGGTCGGTCTGTGTGAGTCTGACAGGCCTGGTCTTTGTCTGTCCTCGGCCAGGACTCCTAACTCGATAAATGAGGGTAAACTGGCCTAACAAGATAATGTTCCACCCAATCAGTTTGATTCAGACAAACTGTCAAAGAGACAGCTGTTGACTCAGTGGGTTATTAGCTGTCACATAAATGTTAGATCATATTAAAGGAACAGTTCACCCAAAAGGGGAAATTGGGTCATTATATTCTCTCCCTCGTGACAGCTGAAAAGGTGGCTGTTTGGTGTGGCAAGAATAGCACAGTGACCTAGCAGCTTCTTTTCAGCCTTCTCCAAAACAGTTGAATAGAGACAATTTCTTTAGAGGAAAAAATAACCATAAAATTACTCCAAACAGCATAATCCACACACTGTGCATCCAGGATAATGTGGTAAATACGGGAGTTTTGTACCCACAGTGAAGTCATTTGGCTTCACAGAATTAAGATTTTATTGTCATTTTTTTTTACCTTAATGGGACTCTAAAGAGACTCTTTCAATTGTTTTGGAGACGGCTAACATGAGGCTAGGTGAATGTGCATTACACTGATGTGCAAAGTTCACCAGTGTTCCAGCTGACATGAGTTTGAGACACAATGACAAAATATTCATTTTGGGGCGAACTATTCCCTTGTTACTATGTTTCAGAGGAACTTCAACATTATAGGCCCCTGCAGTGATCTCTACTGGGCTAGTTGTGAAAATGACGAATGAAGCAGGAATGTATTAGCACAAACAATTCCTTATTCATGTACAAAAGTTGCAAAAGTATTCACACCCATGACCAAAACTTGTTTTCTCAGAGCAGAACAAAGCAAACCTGTTTATATGAAAGGAAATAGCACTAACACAACAATGCATCACTGCTTTTGTTCGTAAGCATTCTCTACCAAGAATAGATTGCATAAGTCTGTATTTCATTGTTGCAAAAGTATTCACACCCTTGCACCGAAGATGTTATCTTGAGTCGAAAATGATTGCGCACGATAAACTATTGCATCACAGTGTCACAGGACTGTATTCAGTCACTTGTGACGTGTATAGGCTTGACTTCTCCCTATAAATAGTGCCCAATATTCAGCAGACAACAGTCATGAAGTCTAAGGAGCTGTCAGAAGACCTCAGAAAGAAAGTTGTAGAGAAGCATAGAGATGGGCAAAGCTATGTAGCCATTGCAAGTTCACTCAATGTGCCAAAAAGTACTGTTGCATCACTGGTCCAGAAGTGGAAGTGCTATGGTACTACTGCGAACCTCCTGAGAACAGGGCGTCCCTCCAAGATCACGGCAAAAGGCAAGATAAAACTGCTCAGGGAAGCCAGAGCAAACCCCTCCGTCACTCTTGAAGACCTGAAGAAGTCTCTCCAGGGTGCTGGGACGAACGTACACAAGTCCACAATATCCCGCACTTTACACAAGGAAGGTCTCTATGGGCGTGTCGCAGAGAAGAAGCCATATCTGAAGAAACAGCATCTCAAGGCTCGTTTGCAGTACGCTACCACACATCTGAAAGACACTCCTGCGATGTGGGAAAGTGTGATCTGGTCAAATGAAACGAAAATAGAACTTTTTGGCCTGAACACCAAGAAGTACGTTTGGCGCAAAGCCAACACAGCTGATGATCCGGCTCATACCATCCCTACCGTGAAACATGGAGGTGGGAACATAATGCTATGGGGCTGTTTCTCTTCCTCCGGTCCTGGTGAGCTTGTCCGTGTGCAAGGGATTATGAATAGTGCGAAATACATCGACATCCTGGAGAAAAACCTCTTCAAGTCTGCAAAAAGCCTGAACCTTGGGAGGAAGTTCACCTTTCAGCAGGATAATGATCCAAAACATAAAGCTCGAGTGACACAAGAATGGCTAAGGAAGAAGAAAGTGAAGGTTCTAGACTGGCCCAGTCAAAGCCCAGATCTCAACCCGATAGAAAACCTGTGGAGGGATCTGAAGATTGCCGTCCACCGAAGGTCACCAAGTAACCTGACTCAGCTGGAGCAGTATTGCAAAGAGGAGTGGGTGAAACTGTCCAAGGACCATTGCGCAAAACTTGTTGCTGGCTATCCAAAGCGATTGGAAGCTGTCATTGCTGCCAAAGGAGCTGCAACCAAGTACTGACTGTGACTTAATGACTTAGTGTTAATACTTTTGCAACAATGAAATACAGACTTATGCAATCTATTCATAGTAAAGAGTGTCAATAAGGGTGTCAATACTTTTGCAACCCGCTGTAGTGTCATATTAAAAAAAAGGAAGGAAAACAACAACAATCGTGTCATTTTTTTCCTTACTGTGTATCCCTAGACTGAAGTCATGAAATCACTGGATGTGGGCTTTAAGTTGAATGGAGAAATGCTTTAACGCTCCATAATGTAGGCGAGTTTTATAATTGCTAGGAAATTAGTAATGTGTGTAAGAGTGTAGCTAGACAAGCCAAACTGTAAAATTGCACCTTTCAGCAGCTCATCTGTGGCGCCTGCCTCGTACTGGCTGCTTCTGTTCAAGTAGAACTGGGCAAACTCCTGTATGGAAACACCAAACAACACTGAGCAAACCAGGCCTTACAAGAAGGAAATGTACAAAGGAAGTGATTCATCACTCATGGAGAGTTGATTTAACGGGCATTAAAGCAATACTCCATGCGACTTATGTAACTCCATGCACTGATGCACAGTGTCAACTGGTAGTTTGCTAGTTGACTATTCTATGAAACCCCTACTGTGCACCAGAAATTAATTTACAGATATAAAAAAAAATCAGACCTCCCAGACATATGGATGTGGTCTGGCTCCCAAACTGATCCAATCTTAGCCAGGTGTAAATGTCATCCAAACAGCTGGGACACATTTGGGAGATAAAACTCAACCACAAGTTGAAAACATCACTAGCTCCCACTGACTCTAATGAGCCGCCTGCTGAGGTCCAATCACCATGCAGCAGAATGGTGCATGGTGATTGGTGGATTCTTACATAAAAGGTTAGCTTTTAGCTTTTTAGCAATCATGGAAGGAATACTTGATTTTTTCTTGCATAAGCTTTGTGAATGACTACTCAGATCCTACCAAAACCTCTCCGTTCCCATGTGAAAACTACCGCACAACCAACGTTATTGCTTTAATTCTTTTACTTTTAAGTCTGGTAGGGTGGATGTACTGATCCTGGGACTCTCGAAATCCAGTGTGGACACAGAAACTGACTGAGTGTGCATTGTGTTGTTCTGTGCATCTAAGACCGTGGGTGGTTTGGGGGGGAATAGTGCAGTTGTGTTGAGGTGGCAGGTTATGAATAATGTAATAAGGATTTTGGGAAGTTACTGACCAAGCGGGGCAGGAGCAGGTAGCTGAAGAGTGTGAGCAGGGTCCCGACACATGGTGTGATGAAGTATCCCAGTGCTGCTGACTCAGAGTCTGCATCACCTGAGTGACACATAGACGTGTTAGCTCGGCTTCTGACAAAGGAAATCATCAGGTAGCTGAAAACATCATGAATCTGCGAACAGTGTGGTGGGTGGCGTCACGCTGATTTGACATAAACATCTCATTTGAATTGACTCTGTTACTAAGCAACTGGGGATATGGTACCCTGTGGTGTTGTGTATATGTGTGTGTGTGTGTGTGTGTGTGTGTCTCTCACTGGCTATGGCTAGCAGCATGGCGATGGCAGCAAAGGTCCCGGCGAGGCCCTGGCCGCTCATGAAGATGGCGCTGTACCTCAGAGGCAGCTGTCCCACCAGGCCAAACAAACTGCCTTGCAGCACAGCACCGAACGCTAGAGAGGAAGAAGGGGGGATTCATTTAATCTAACGCACACACACACGCCCACACATATTTTTACTCTCCCCTTCACTCAAACACACTCTCTCTCAACACAGCCAGCCTCTCTTCCACACTCCCACGCAGCTGCAGTTAGACCCCATGCATCAAGCCAAGACGCTGCTCACTCCCACACACACAGTCACGTGCGCTTACAGTTGATGAACCAGATAGTAGCCATGGTGACAGAGAAGAAGCGGTCTTCCTCCATGGGCACTTTGACCAGAACTGCAGTGAGGATGAAGAGGAGCAGGATAAAAACCAAGCTGCCCGCAATGCGCATCGCCTCCGATATCCTGTAACACACAGCAGCCCGCCAAAACACACTTTAGTGATTTCACCTGGGCTGCACTGTAATCTTCAAACTGGCCTGGAGGTGCCCCAAACATATCAGAGGAGGGCAGATTTTGCAGACTGCCTTGGTACGAGCTAAGAAGATCTAATGCACTGGGTGCAGAAATATGACTTTTGCATAGAAAATAGCTGAATATTCATAATCAGAAGCTGACAATACTAAGTACGAACCTGACTCATCACTTTTACTGAATAATATGGGAGATGACATTTTTCTGTGTTTAAAGAAAATGTTGCTGTACAACAACCTCTCAAATGCACAACCTGACCTCTGGTAGAGGAAGGAGTTGAGCAGGGTGAAGAGCAGCAGGGGCAGCTGGGACAGCAGGGTCATCCAGTTGTTGAAGTAGTACTCTTTGCGGACCACCGCCGTGCCATTGCTCCATTCTGTTGTGTTCAGACGGCCCTGGAAATACTAGAAACCCAGAGGACACAAGACAGATATTAGACAACCACTGTCCACTTAGTGTCCTGCTACTCAATGAAAAGGCTGTGTGTCAACATGTAGACTGAAGACGAGTGAAAGGGGAGTAAACTATCTACTACCTTTTCAATACCAATCTCTGATAATGACCGTTTTTAAGACCTTTTATAAAGTCTCGATTTTGAAATTTTGTTTTCAAGACTTTTTTATACTGATACTGCTTTGTCATTTACTTTCCTGGGTTGCAACAAAGTGTGTTGTGACTTCCAACGCTGTCTTCTATCACTGAGCAGCTGAAAACAGCTGTGGGCATGTGGTGTCAATGTAGAATAGCAAAACACCTGCTTATTACGTGCTGTGGATTATTGAGTTCACTATAGGACAGGAATGTAACATGTTTGTGAAAAGAGGCCTCATACGTACACGTGCGAGTCAATGCACAGTTACCAAAAGTGTGGGAGTCTTATGATCTTTGGTGGGTACTTACAGGGGGGTCATGGAGGGTTAATGTGCCTTACTCACAGGCTACATAACACAGAGAAGCCAAAACACATTTACCCCTGAACACATATCACCAACTCAACTAATCCTTCCCGTACATGTGCATGCAGCCGTCAACTGATTTTCTCGACATTGCCTTGAATTATGTCACCTGCTTCATGTGCCTAAACCCTCTTAACTTAACTGCTAATTCCCCTAAAACAAGCAAAGTGATCTGCATTGGCTTTGATCCAGCATGTGATTCTTTAAGAAGTCTGAGAAGGTCTGGGATATGGGGACTGGGGGCCGATGAAGCACGAGTCCTAACTTTCATGAACGGCCTCTGTGTAGATCTGAAGGACTTCGATTAGGACAAAGACGAGATGCTACTATCTCGTTAACGCTGACTGAACCTCTGCATATCTTGAGAAGTGCATTTGTTCTGTTAAGTGGTTTTGGGCTGTTGTTGTTTTGCTGTTATTTGTGTTTTACCATGGAAGCAGTCATGAAGAAGTTCCATGGTAGCAGTGTTCCCAAGCCCAGAATGAAGAAAATGATTCCCACCAAGCAGCCCCTGTGGATGGAAAGAGAACTGTTATCTGAACAGCTGCAGGAGCCTTAGAACTGATGGCTAGTCAAAAAACGGTAAAGGTAATGATACTCGTGGAAGACTGTTGGCAAACCTGTCCCAACGCTGCTGCCTAAAAATGTTGCTAAAACAGACTTTTTCAATTGTTCAATATTGACTCGCACTCTCTTTTTTTGGGGATGGTTTTAACATATTTGATGCAAGTTTCGTTCAGTGAACATTTAACTTTTATAAACCAAACAGAGCTGGCAATTCCTGGTTTCCATCAGATGTCAACTCACCGGTCCTGCGGGGCGTCCTTTCGTCCCTTCATCCTAATGTAGGAGGTTCTGGTCAAACTAGAGGGGCAACAGAAGAAGAGGAAAAGTCAGTGACATCTCCAAAGCTTTTAGTGCCTATAGTTTGCATTCCAGACACTCTTCTGCCAAAGTTCCCCTTACAGATGCAGGAATCCATTACATTCTGGCAGGAAGCTGCGAGGGTCTGTCCAAAACTGCCTCCAGACAAGCACCACATATACATACATACAGTCAGACAGTGTATGTGTCTGAAACTTATATATAGCAATACCTCTTTGACTGCCAGGACTGATTCAGAGAGCTACATTTTAATGACAGCGCTTGCATAATTTGTTTTGCAAATCCAGACAAACCTCCAAACCCAGATAGTAAATCACTCTGCTTTGACCTCTGGCATATTACAAGTGGCTTTGGGCATGCACTCGAGTCTCAATTAGTTTCTCCATCCACCTGTTGTACTGAGCGGTTTATATGAATGGCAAGAGAGCCACTGGGAATACCAGCAGTGCACTGGGTGGTTCTCAGTTTAATGACAGGAATAAGTACGGTCAGTTCCACAGATTTTCCAATGAGGCTTTGGCACAGAAGCCAGCACAAATGGATATTGAGCTGGCCGCTAAAGGTATCTGGGATGGCTGGTTAATTCTGTGAGCGGTGTTGTAATAACAACGCTGTTGCTGCCTGCTATAGGGCCACTGGCAACACTGTGAGTGGTGAAAAACTGCTGAAAAAAGGGAAAATATGAGTGTCCTGCTTGTTTGGAATTGGTGGGCCAGCAGGCCAGACAAGGATAATAGCAGACAGGCTAAAACATGTCTGGGTGTCCTACTTTAGGAATCAGTACTCGTATCAGTATGTGCTTAAAATACAGCTCATCAACACTCGACAACTGCTACTCTTACATAACAACAATTCACTGAGAGGTTATTCGCTTTTCACTTAAGCCTCAGTTCAACAGATCAAAGAAAGGAGAAATTTTAACATCTGTGGTAGAACGTAGCTTGGGTTCTTTTCCCCCTGATGCCATCATTTCTGCAGAAAGGTTTTCCATTTCCATCTGTTCACTGCCTGATTTAAAAAGATTACTATTGTTTGGTCACCTAGGTAATTGCTGTTGGTGGTAACCTATCATCAAATCACTTTGTCTCTACAGAGGCTGGGTCAAAAGCACACAGCCACACACACAACAACAACAAATGTATTAATAGCGGTCAACACCTCCTGAGAACAATGCTGTCACCCAGGCAAGGAAACTGTTAGCTTACTGGACACCATGGAACTGATAGAGGTAAAAGCCTTATTGATGTGTTTTTATAATAATCTCTATGGTTCAGCTCTGTTGCCTGACTTGGCTGTTCACAGTTGACAAGGCAACCACAAGGACTCCTGCAAAACACAATGTGGTAATCTTGCGGTTTCTTTGGGCTGTGGATAGCGCATGCATACAAGCAAGTGGGAAACAATTGTTTTCTGTGATACAAGCGTCCCCCTGTGCAGATTCTATGTTGTATCTAATTTGACAGTCCCAAAATAAGAACTGTAAATGATAATACATACAGCAGAAAGATAGATATAGACAACTCCGCATTCAAAGAGATACGGGTCTGGTCTTGTTGGTAGCAATCCTACCACCTGAAGCAGTTTCAAAGATGGCCCCCAAGTGTGCTATTATGAAAATGTCTCTGATTACACACAAGCCTGTTTTCTCTCTCATAAGGTTAATAATCCGTGCAGCCCCTGCAGCCCCGTGCATCTCAATAAAACACCCTTTGACAATGCAATTATGGGCACATTTCAAAGAATGGCTGTCTAACGAATTGGCTGGGGTAAAAAGTCATTACTTTCCATCTAGACAGTGTGTTTTCAACAGCCAAGCAGAACTGATGACAATGTGCTGGTAAATCACAGACAAAGCTAACATGATGCCAACATATCGTAAAATCAACAAAAGTCTGTTTGTTTTTACAACACCACAATTCAGTCAGCTGACCGCTGAGTGAAACTCTGCAAATTCAACCAGTATAGTTACTTTGATTAAAATAGGAGGAAAACAGCTTGAGCAAGCCAAGTGATTTGACGTCACGTTACACAAGTTTATTCTGCATCCTCAGCAGAAAAAACCCTTTTCATATAGAGAGAGAGAGCATATAAGAGAACTCAAAGGAAACAAGTACCACGATCAGCCAAATGTCCCTGGCACTTAACACTGAAGTTTGCTTCAGATGTCATTTCAGGTTGTTGTTCTGGGTCGTGTTTGTAACACGAGTGGGCTGCAGCCAGCATGGCAGAGATCTTCAGAGGTCACTTAAGGGGAGAGCACAAAACATGAGCCTGGGGGATTTAAAAAAAAAAAAAAAAAAAAAACACTGTTCATAACAGTCACAGAAGTCTTTCAAGGTCCACTGTCAATAGAAAGGTCTGCTTGTATAATCTCACTAATAGCCTGGCATAAATGATTTGAAATGGAAGTGGGAACAGCCACTGGTTAGCTGTCAAAGTACACAGTTATAGGACCAGGTGTAAAATGTTTCATGAGCACCAGTATTCAACAATCATACAGGGAGAAAGCCATAACAGAAAGGCAGGTATAGAAGTTTTTCCACCACCTGACACCTCAGTGCACTGGAAGGCAATGCATTCACAAGAAACTTAAGCAAGGTTTCATCTGTCGCCATTGCCCTCCCCCCTGTGTTCACAAACTGGCTGGCTAGCTAGCTAAACAGTGAGACAAAGCCAAATCTCACGTGACTGAGCAAAATGTAAGCATTGAAATATGAGTATGGAGGTGGTGAGATTGGATTTATGGAATAGATTTTTTTTTTTCCAAGTTCACGCCCCTTTCCTGGAGGTTGTCAAAAGGTATTCTGGGAAATGTAGGGGATATCGACAAAGTGTAGTAGAGAGAGGCAGGTTTATTAAATCTGCTCTAGGACTCCAGTTTAGGAAGCACTGGGTTAGTCATCTTGTCTTTTTTCCCTTAAAACTACCATTTATTGTCTCTGCTGCCTTTGTTCCAAGTGATAACAAATCCAAACTCTCATTAACCAGTGATGACAATGATAAAACCCAATGGAATGTCTATTTCACTGTTGAATCATCTGGTAGGAGATTACTGCTTCTGCCTGTAATCTAGAATGACTCAGTCCATGCGCTCAGCAGATGGATGATGCCATGTTGCTGGCACAGCATTGTAACCACACATATCCCTCTTTTACAGTGAATCTAGACAGGATACTAGGAAACTTGGCACATGTTAAGAAAAGGCAATAAAGTGATTCTATAATTATTTTCATGACCACATACCACCCCTATGAGAATACCATGATACATAATATTAAGGTGTCTAAGGTGATTGAAACCCAACTATTAAATAGAATAAACATAAGCTCCTATACAATATTATAGTGATATCATAGTGGATTAAAAATACCATGAGGCACTATAAGGTCACTATAAACTCACTATATACACCATTAGTCACAACACTTATATATAAAGTTCAATTAATGTGATATCAGAAGATTATAAAACACTATGAAGTCGCTTAAGACTCACTATTGAGCAATACAGACAGATTGTAAATCCCTGTGCCTTTGGGAAGATTACAGTCTTTTTCCTGAGCCATTTTTGATCTATTCATCATTTTATGAATAAATATAAAAGGACGAGTTACATAGCAAGGCAATGATAACAACAATTAGCTTTTTAAACCTATGGTACCATATCTGACAGTTGGACACTTGTGGATACACCTGCTTTTGTCAGTCTCTGGAACACGGCCGGAAAAAAGGCGAAAAAAAGAAGCTAATTCAAATACCGCAACGTATTAATAATTATTTTGGTAGCTAAGAATGTAAAAAGGTCTTTAGGTCCTTTAGTTATATTCTATGGCATCCATATGTCTTTAACATAACCGAAGAGGACAGAACAGCCATGACGTTTTCTTCTACCAGTTTACGGTACAAGCAGACGTCTGTTGACAGTATAACGTTACACCGGCTCATCTGATGATGTTAACAACAGCTAGCAAAACATTACAATAACGTTAGGTTAACTGGTAGCTAGGTTATCCGGGAATATGACTACGACTCACCTTGGAAAGATGTTGGTCTAATTACTGTATTTTCATAATGTTCGTACAGTAAAAACACCACGGTCTGATATCGTAGAGGCAAAAACGGATTAACATGAACGAAACGAAAAATATGTGTACTCTTCTTTACTACACGTGGCGGGAACGCCAGTTAACGTTACCTCCTACAAATGGCCACACACGGAGCTGGTGAGGTTTTTCCTTTACGTATATGTGTGTGTGTGTCTGTGTGTGTGTGTGTGTGTGTGTGTCGTCATCGAGTGTGAGAGAACGTTGAGGGGACTTCCGCCCATAGCTTCAGAATGAAAGTGTTAACGTGTTAACGGAGACTTTCAGAGTTTGCTAAAAATGGGGTAAATTAAATGAACAGCACAACAAGGCAAGCATTTTACAAGCAGGCCCACCTATATAAGGATCTGGTCACAAATTCCTGAACAGTCTTTGCATAAATCAACATTTGGCAGATTTAATAGGCCTACTTTTAAAAATGTTCTTACATGATTATGTTTGAGCATATACCTCCAATGTAACATCAATATTATTGCTAATCAATCACAATTTACTTCTGAATTGGACATTTTTGACATTTCCAATATAGGTGTTAATAGCCCAAATGTATTCACGTGAGTGAACCTGAAAAGCATGGTGTCAATCAATACTAACTTTCATTCATCACTTTTGATTGCAGGTTAAAAATTGGTGAATCAACAGTGATGGCTGATGAGTCCACTTTGTAAACAGACGACGCACTGAACACTGGTAGGGGACTTGTTTATATTGGTGGATGAGATATATTTTGATGCTGACTAATAGTCCAAATTAACTCACTATTGTATTTACCACTACATTACAAGCACTTTAACAGTGCAGAAAATAACAGTCGTTCTACATGATGCAAAGAAAAAGAAAATGCTGAAATTCCTCACATATGTGCAATGTGTAACACAAGAAGGATATAATATAAATGAAGTGTGTGAATGGTGTTTGACAATTCCACCCCAGAACATCTTAGCTAGGGTGTATGAACATTATTATTAGGGTGTGCAAGATATCTAGGACTTGTAGAGGTAAACGTGAATGCAGCATATAGCTACAATATGACAATATACTGTAAAATAAAGTATGGGCTTAGATATTCTTCAATGAATGTAATTAAAAGGAGATTTGTTATGAAAAGAAAGAGACCTAGTTATTTACATATTGACAATGAATAAATTAATAAACAAATAAATATAATATAATATAACATTTTCTTTTGACGCTATGTTTTATAATCATATATTTATTTATTATTTCCCTCTCTGTGACATAGTTCAAGATTTTATTTTGAAACCACGACCATATCACTTCCGGTAATATTTTTTTGCTGTCTTGACAATTTATTTCTATGAACCCCTGATCCATCAGAAAGTACACGGAGGGCTGGCGAGAAATGCACTGCGCGGTATTTCCGCTTTCGTATGGGCAAACTATGGCCACCTCTTATTTAAGCAAAGAGTATAATAGCAATAGAGGAATTTAGAATATAACATATAGAATATAGATCAATGTCAGGTCTGTGATTTAAGCAGGTGGTCTTGCTTCACGCATAAAACACTTAACTGGCATTTTTATAATTTTAGCATGTAGCCTTTTTTAAGTCGTATTGATTGATTGATTGATTGATTGATTGATGTTTTTATGATTAATATTATTCTTTATCACCTCCTTGTAACTGTATCTTTTGTTTTTTAAAAAAGCCCTATATAGTTTTATTTTATTTATATTATTTTATTGTTGTGACTTCCTACGTCAGTACGGAATATTCATTTGTTGATTTTGCGATGTAGTTCTCATACACATTAGCTAAATTGACAGCATGCTAGCCCACTATTCATCAGCTCACGTTTCATAGTTGTAAGCAGGTGCGAGGTTATTTCCACGCCTTTCATGGGATAGAACCGGAACAGAGGGTGAACTTAATATCTTGTCGCAGGGCCTGTGCACTAGCATCCCCCGGAGCCATCGAGAGAGGCTCG
The DNA here is from genome assembly GCA_900302615.1 of Holocentrus rufus. Taxonomy (NCBI): domain Eukaryota; kingdom Metazoa; phylum Chordata; class Actinopteri; order Holocentriformes; family Holocentridae; genus Holocentrus; species Holocentrus rufus. Next base: position 65,313 of record OMLF01011704.1, read on the forward strand.
ATGGCTCTGGCCTCCCCTTCGTCATGGTATAGACAGACCTTGTTTTCAGCAGTGGCTTAAAACAAGATCAGCAGGCCTAGTCTGCCAAGTTTCGCAGATGTGTTGACTCATGACATGGAAACGGCCCCCCTCTTGAAAATAATCGTAAATAATAATATGAGTACAAGCCATAACATGACATAAAAAATAATTATTAAAAAAATAAAAATCATAGTGTAAACTTATTTATATAATACAAATATAACACAACTAAAGTTACTGTAACTTTCTGTAAATTTCTTTTCATAAGGTAAGAAAATTTATTAATGGAGGAAATCATTAAAAGAGTATGTTCTACATAAAGGATCATTATCAGATATAAACCATATAACAAGACAATAACCTTTAAGGGAGGGGGTCAGAAGGAAACATTACCAATTCAAAATGCACATAAATACAACCATTTGTGATTTTGCTTCCTGTCATTTTCTTATTCAAATATATGAATCAAGCAGTTTCTTATAGAAAAATAAGCTTTTTTTCTGGTTCAGTGAAGTCAAAGTTTTTCTGTTTCAATGTGTGAGAAAACACCTCTTAAAATGAAAATGTCAGAATATCATCTTCTGCAAATGATTTTCTGTAGAGTGAAAGACGCAGTACTGAAAACTTTTGAACTGGGTATCCAGGAAACAAGTAGATTATTGTGCTAAGTTTTGATGCACTGACAAGGTAATACTTATTGAGTAAGAGTAACACTAAGAGTAGCACAAAAACTCTAATCACATCATGGCTATACAATTAGGCATACATCCAGTAACACTATACAACTGACTTTTACAGTTGTATACATCTTGTGGGACGAGAGCATTGCCTTAAATAAATTCAGAACTCATGACACTTGTGGAAGCAGGAGGACTATGACAAAAATAATAGGATTCAGCAGGAAAAAAGATACAGACCATAAGCACAAAAATAAAATATAAGCAATCAAGCAGCAAAAGTGATAGAAATAAGTTAGAAACAGTTTTGGGGTCATACAAACATGCTACTATTTAAACATGTTCACTAGGCTGAGTGGCATTAAAGAGGGAGAAGGTTAGGTTATTGAATTGAATTGGTGTATTCTGCCCTCTGGCTTACAATCAGTGTAGTGCAATATGAGCTGTATATTGTTGCTGTATTGTGCTTTGTACATGTACTGAAAGTGTTTTGGGTCTTAGAGACACGACATGATGGTAGCCTCGTGGAATATTAATTTTACTGATTATATTTATAACAAAACTAACTCAGCTGTAATTCAGCACAAATGACTCAGCTGTGTTTTCTCTGTCATAGAAGTTATTTTGATTTAAGTGCTAATCATTAATAGTTTCAGGTAAATACATTTTGGATCCAACAAGCTAGTTATTCTGCCACAGAAGTGGAATAGCTCTCTTTATTCCATTTTATTTCTATGGATTCAACCTATAGGCAGTTCAGGGAAACTTCTGTACATGCTGTTCTCAACAGACCGTCCAGTAGCGCCTTCCAGGAAAATGAATGCTCTCACGCACAGGAAGTGATGCATTTTATTTTTCTGGGTTGTTTGGCATAAATGCAGGAACTGAGCAGTCAGCATGACCAACGATAGTCACCACGGCTATCGAACAGACAAAGAAAAGAGAAACTCCATCAAACAGGAAATCCAAGCCCCACCTACACTGTTTGATTGACAGGTGATCTCTGGGAAGTGCAGTGCAGAAACAACACAGCAATGAGCAGCCAGCTCCAAAGATACAGATTAAATTTAGCAAAATAAATATGAACAACAACAATAACAGTACTACTGCTACTACTACTACTACTACTACTTCTAATAATAATAATAATTAGGGCTGGCCACCAACTGGCCGGCCACCATTTTGCTATTAACATAGCAAAATGGTGGCCAGTTCAGTTACGATGGATGTTTACAGTGATTCTGTCGAGCTGTGAGCTGTGCGTTGTCCTGCTCTCCGAGTGCTGTCTTAAATTTGGTGGCTTGTGGTGATGGTCTTCCTGTTTTTCTGTAATGTCAGTTGCAGTCCAGAGCTGAACACAAAGCCACTTCCGCACCATAGTCAGCCTTTTAGACAAAGGCTGTGTGCTGCCGGCTCGCACTGCCTTGTAAACGCAAACCAAAGTCTCTGAAAAGGCACCTGTTTGGTCACCACAGGGACCACTTACTAGAAGTCAAACGTTTTCCTGTGTTATACCCCAGTACAGAGTCAAATACTGTGCAAACTGCTGCAGAACCAGAGGGATACACTCCCTCGGTATGTGTGTATCAAGCTGCTCCAAAGAGAGGAACCAGAAACTCGCAAACATATCCAGGATGTGTCCATCTAATGTAATGAAGTTATTTTTGATACATTTTCATGCTTCTATCTGCAGCTGTAGTTACACATTTCCTTGTAAAAATATATACTTGTGTAGATTTATCACTCACACTCATATATACTATGTCATGTACATGAACTATATACACAACTGAAGCAAGCAGAAGTTCTTTTTGCCCCACTGGCAGGCTGTCTGTCCGTCTGTCTCTCTAGCTGTTCAACACTTTACTCCACATATCTCAGAATGACTGGACCGGCCTGAGGTCACATGTTAGAAAAAAATAAACCCATGTACAAATCCATACCTTCGGATTTGTAAACTGAACCCTCAGACTTACCAACCTGTACCTCCAGATATGTAAAGCAGCTTGGTGGCGTCTTTGCAATCGTCACGGCCGATGTGTACTGTTGTGTTTACTTACCATTTGACACAGTGACGAACAGCAAAGTGTGATTTCTCAGAAATGAAGTTGAAACATTTCGCAGCGTTAGCCTGACATAACCTGTTATAGGCTATTTTTTATTTATGCAGGCGACTCCCATTATTCTGTGTCCAGTAATATTGTAATTGCTTAAATTAAAATTCCAAATGAGGAAAAACAATGGGGAAAAGGTTTCTGGAAATCAGACAGCATGATTGCAGCAGTGTAGCATCAGTTTACAATTCTGGAGGTTATACTTTTTTATATGTTATCTTATATGTTATATTTATTTTCCCTTCTTTAGTCTCTTTTACATGTTTGTGTGCTTTTAACAAAGAAATACGAATGATTGTACTGCCCTTTGGTTGCTGCTGCAGCTGCTGCTCATTACCTCTGGCCTTGTTTGTGTCTTTGTATTGTGGTCTATAAATAGGATTTCTAATAAACTGATTGTTTATGAGTTATTAAAAGGAGACAGTGCAACATCCAGCCACTAAATACTAAATACAGTAGTCACCTTAACACAGGGACACAGGGACATTAGCGGTGTCTATATTCTCATCACTTAAACAAATACATCGACCGACAAGGCCATCTCCAAAAAACAAACAAACAAATAAATAAATAAAAATAACTTTAATAAGATAAATAAATAAATAAATAAATAAAAACTGGAATTTTCTTTTAATCTTTTAAGCTTCTGCTCATGTGACTCTTTCATCATATCTGGAGGTGTGCCTGCCTTTTTTTTACTTATTTACATCTTATATCTCACATGTAGTTACATCAACTTGCTTACTTGCTTAAGTTAAGTTAGTTAAGTTACATTTGGTGTCTGGAAAGCAGAATCGATGAAGATATCCTTTGTTCAACCTTTACAGAAGACAAGAGCAGAGACAGTAAAACACTTTTTAACCTCAAGTGTCAACAAAAGAGAACTTCCTTGCCCGCTGTTTATTTGAAGATGAGGGAACAGAGACTGTGGTTAACACTTATCTGCAAAATATTCACACAAACTCCTGAAACAAGATGATGCCTGGCATGAACATTGTGTTTACGCGTGTGTGTGTGTGTGTGTGTGTGTGTGTGTGTGTGTGTGCGCGCGCGTGTGTGTGGGTAGAAGAGAACAGGAGGGGCTTAGCTCTCAAGAGCTGAACGGCACACAACCGTGTGAATCAGTGTAGAATGATGAAGCTTCTGTTCAACAGCCTGCTTCTCGCCTCTCTTTCTGGCCTCTCATCATGGAGTAAGTAGAAACGAATCTCGTCTGCAACCTTGACTCTCACAAGACAGCTGTTTCAAAAATGTGTCAGAATAAGTTAAATTGTACCCAGAAATAACTAAAACTCTCAAATGTCAAGATTAAAACGAAGGAAGTAATTTATTATATCGCTGGTCTCTAGAATTCAAATATGTAAAAGTAAATGGGTCTGCACTGATTAAGCAAGCAATTGCTCTTGTAATTGTATTATGCATAAAATATATTGTTGCTCATGTTATGCCATCATAAAGCTTTCAACTACAAATTTAATGGCCCTTGCAAACATTATTATTCGGTATATTTGAAGCTACATCTGTCAACGGTTTTGAAGTAATAATTGTGTTTGCTCATTTGGCTTGTGCCTGGTAAAGAGAAAAACAAACAATGAAGAAAAAAAGAGCACAGTGCAATACTTTAATTGCTTTGCACCTGTGAAATTGAAATATGCCCTGAAAATGTGTGAACGATGTTCTTATAATCCATGCAGACCATCATTGAGCTGTTAACCTTCTAACCTCAAAATCAGATCCCATCAACACACTGTGACTTTTTAGCCGTCAGGTGTAATTTTTGTCATTCCATATAGCACAAAAAAACCCTCAGAGTGATGTTGCTGAGTCATGGCAAAACCCCTGTGCATGTCTTGTGCTGTGAGCTAATGAATTGTTTATGAACCATCTCTTCTCAGGTGTTTTATCTGAAAACAAAGTTGTCATGACCCAGTCTCCTGATGTTGCCATCCAGGAGGGAGAAACCCTCGACATACACTGCTGCTGGGATGTGGAGGTCAAAAGAGTGAGAGTTAGCTGGCTGAAAAATTCAACAGAAATGAAAAATAATACAAAGGTTATCATCAGTGAAGGCAAATGTTTGGGATCTATCCAGAAGGAAAAGTGTAACTGCTCAACTTTAACCTTTTTAAATATTATGAGAAATGATTCAGGTACATACATCTGCAAAGTGACTGTGGAGATACCAAAGCTCATACAGGTCCAAGGAAATGGCACAGTCATCACAGTCACAGCCAGAAACAACACGAAAAACAACTCAACTGAGGGTAGGTAACAAAACACCAGTGTCCATGTATAAGTCCTGTTCACATTAGTGCTAAATACAGTTGTCACTCATTCAAGTTCACACTCGGTACAATAATGAAATTACAGGGTACTAACACATTTTTGAAGACTTTGAACTATCGTCTTGACCAATGAGGTCAAGAAAACTGAAGATTGTAAAAAAATTGAATATTGTATTGGTTCTGCACACGCTGAGAGTTTTTGCACACATTAAAGGCTTTAGTAAATCAGGGCCTTAATCTTCTGAATATGTGTGCAGGCACAGAACATGAGCGACTACACTTAGTTACCGTGGTCATCTGGCTGCAAGATGCTGGCGTGAACGAGGCCAAAGTGTTGCAGTGAGGTTTAGACTCAGATCTGGTCCTCTGATATGACGGGTATCATGCTGTTTTACTGATTACATCTTTCATCTAATGGAAAGTTTTAGTGTCCCACCATCTTAAATGCTAAGTTAGATGCTTTTCCACCCTGTCAGGTGTACAGTTCAGGGAGAAAATACCCCATATTTAGGTATTTTGGATTTGTTTTCATGAAAATGACTACATTTAAAAATCGCCAAACAAACACACTATTAAAATGATATTTAAGTAATTATGTTACAGCGAAAAATACTTTCATCACACCAAAATGTCAATGATGTCATGTCCATTTTGAACGTGTGGACCCTTTATGTGGTCACTTCTGCTGATGGAACCTCATTTCTCTCTTGTAGAGCGCATTTAAACATCTGAAGTACTGGCACAAAATATCAGTAATTGGCAGTTTCAGTTAAAAAAGTTAATTTGGTAAAATCCCAGTCAGAAATACTTTTTTTTTTAATGAATTTGACAATTTGCTATTATGAATGTGAACATAATTAAGATTGATGTATTTATTTAATTACTCAGTCATTCATTTATTTTTCTTTTATTTTTAAATAGATCCTATCAATGAATCTCACCAATTAACCATCATCATCTCCCTGGCTGTTGTGGCTGTGCTGTTCCTCATCACCCTCCTCTGCTTGTGGACTGTAAAGAGGAGACAAGGTAAAAAAAAAAAAATGCATTCTGAAATCATTCTTCAAACATCAGAAACTAAATCGATGATGCGTCTTAGCAGTTTAAGGTGCAGACCGTGTGCTCATCAGAGCTGACAGGATGACAAAATGCTGACATAAATAATAATGGATGAGACAGTGAAAAATTGAGTTTCTAATTAGCTGGACTCCCATTGGTCTTGTACAATCTCCACTGTGTAAAGTCTGGTCAAGCAGGAATTAGTATTTATCTTTAAAAGAAATCTAAGCTATTGGTCCGTTAATTTTTGAATTTCAAAGGGGAGAATATGGCGGCAAGCGATTTTTAGAGGTGAGAAGTGACATGAAAGCTTGGCGGTTGGAAGGTGCGAGCTGAAGACACTTGTCTGTCAGTGTCATAGCAATATTGATGCACAGCTAAGGGTTATGATACAGATGCATAAGCAAAGGGACAGATTTACTGACTTATAACTTTCTGTCCATCGGGTTGTTTGGGAACATCAACATAGTGGGTTGAGGTACAATAAGGAGAAAATTGTATTACTTCATAGAAAAAACAGCCTGAAGAAATAACCTTGAAAACAGTCATCCCAATGTAATACGAGGCTTTGTCCATTTTATCTGTGATTTTGTAATCCTTTGATGATGAGTCACAGCAGTGGGATACTCTGATTACACTGATGACTATCTGTCTGCCCAGAAGTTCAGCTGGATTGAACTTTCTGTCCATTGAAACACATGCAAATCTGACAGAGTAGTAACAGCATTACCAGTCTTAACAGTCGTCATAGCAGTAGTAGCAGTATTAGGAGTTGAAACAGAAGTAGCAGTGATAGTAGTAGTTGTGATAGTAGCAGTAGTAATAGTGATTGGAGTAATTGCAGCAATAGTAGCACTATTAATAGTAGCAGTAATAGCAGTAACAGTTGCGGTAGTATTATTCGCAGTAATAGTAGCAGTGTAGTAGTAGGAGTAGTAGCAATAATAAAAGTAATGAAAGATGCATAAGAATAGTAGTATCAGTCGTAGTAATGGCAGTAGTAATAGTAGTAGCAGTAGTAGTAGTAGCAATAGCAATTGTATAGTAATAGTAAAAGCAATAGCAGTAATAACAGAAGTCGCAGTAATAACAGTAGTAAAAGTAGTAGTAAAAGTAATAGTAGTAATAGCTTAGTAATTGTAGTAGTGGTAGTTGCAGTAGCAATAGTTACAGCAGCAGTAGTAGCAGTAGTAACAGCAGGAGTAGTAGTTGTACCAACAGAAGAGTAGTGGTAATAGTAGCAGTAGAAGCAGTAGTAGAATTAGTAACAGCAGCCGTAGTAGTATTGGCAGCAGTAGTAATAGCAGCAGTAGTAGTATTAGTAGCAGTAGTAAACGCAGTAGTAGTTGTAAAAGCAGCAGAAGTAGTAGTAGCAGGAGTAACACGTTGACTCTCCCCCTCTCCCTAATTTCAAGATGACCTCCACCAAGACACTGAGGTGTTAGATTGTGGTTTTATTGGGCAGCTCCCAGTGTGAATGTGTGTATCTGTGTGAAAGTCAAGCTGAATGGTGTGGGGACTTTCCCCCGGATGCCCGCTGCCAAAATACAATTTTACTAAACAAAGCAACCCAAGCTGTAATGAAAACGTGTGTGTTGGATTCACAGGTCCAGGGCGAGCAGCCAGGGTGATCTACGAGGTTCCCCATAGTGACTCTGAGGGCGTGGAGGTGGACGGACACAGTACCAGCTCCTCCAGAGGCTCTTCACAATGGGTGAGAATTTACTTTACAAAGTCACTCAGGGACAGAAGTGCCCATAAATAAATAATAAATAAATAAATAAACGACAAGCTCAACAAAATAGATAAAAAATACAGGATTCGTGTTCCATATTTTCAGTCCTGTGTATATATTATTTGAATTAACCCTGTTAGATTTTCCCTCAAATTTCCCCTTAAGTATAGAAAAAACAATTTTTCCATACTGTAGGACAATGTCACATCCATATTCCTTTCTGTTGGTTGCAGCGCTTCACTGAAGCTACATCACACTAATACTGAGTGAAATATTCAAAGCCAAGATGTCATCGTTTTATGGCTGCAGCATTACATCAAATAGAAAATATTTTATACCCATATTCCTTGAATTCACCCTTACTACCTGGCCGTCTCATCGGTGGGTTCATCACTGCTGCGTGGCCAAGCTTTGTTCAAACCCACAGAACTTTATTGTAAATTCTAGTGAAGATGCCAAGGTTTCCAGAGAGTCCCCAATATGTCCCGCTGAATTCCAGGGAGATGAGTCTAAAATGATGCACAAGACATGTAGATATTTTTTATTTGATGTAATGCTGCAGCCATAAAACGGCATCTTAGCTTTGAATATTTCACTCAATTTAAGTGTGACATAGCTTCAATGTAGCCAAAGCGTATTTGTGTAAATGTTGACAAATTTTCATCAGAATTTCCTTCAACAAATTTTGATGGCTTGTAGCAACAGATAATGTAATAACTTGTCAAAATGGCTCTGTAAGTCAATTAAAGGTGTAATAAAACACGCTAAAGTAGCACATATATGGATAAAAGTATTGCATTAACACATTAACTGATTATAACATCATAAGGAGTGCATTATATATATATATTTTTACTGATGACGCAGTAGTCATTTTGAATGTGAATTGAGTTATCATGAATCAATATTTATATCACATCATCAATAAGTAATGTCAGAAACACCTCTGGTTCTCTCTATAAAGCATCTCTGGTTAACATAATGTACCTCTGTTATAATATCCAGCAACTCATTATATCAACAAGTTTTATTAAATTTTTTACCCATCACTGGGGACATTTTCACATATTATTGCTTCATCAGTTGGTTATTACATTAGCAGTTGCTACATGGCTGCACATCCTCTTTTCTCCCCAAATTACACTTCAAACGGTTTCTTGTGTTGAAATGTCATTACGCAAAAAAGATAACAGCTGTCTCTGACTAATTGTGGCTCACACCTAGTCAGTTTTACACCGCACATTATCGTAAAAGGTCATTTAATGATACTGGCCTTCGAGTGCGACTGGCCTTCGAGTGCGGTATTTCTCACTGCACTTGTTTGACATAGTTGGCCTACGTTTGATATACTGTATTGATAGAGTGATACAGTGCATTTTAAAGATTTCTACACACTCTCTCCTTCTCTCACAGTGCCAAGTGCCAGTGTATGAATCCTTCGACTACTTTGAGCGCGTGGAGACCAAAGACAGCAAATGAGGCTCTCCGCAGCAAAGTCTTCTCGTTTCTTATTCTACATGTACATACATTTATTTTCTATCACTTTTAATTCCATGTGTAAATGATTATATGGCTGTAAATATACTCTATTTTTCCATAAACAAAGCAAGTGACCGTCTTTGTGGTCTTGAATTCATTTCCGCGAGGCCAGTGTGTGAGTGCTTTTACAGACAGAGGTTTGGCCTCAAAAAATGAAGACAAACGGTGTCCTATCAGCAGATCAGTGAGACTGAAGCTGAGGCACCACAAGCCTGTGGCAGCTTTTCAGCGAGTTTACATGTATTGGTCTCAGGTTTCACAATAACGTCAGAGGATGACAGGGACGCTGGGTGGAAACTGTGGTCTTGAGGCCGCGCTACATAATAGGTCAGTGACAGGAAATGGAAACAGTGCGTGTGACGGTCGAAGTTGGTTTCTCCCAGACCTCTTCGTGTGCAAGCTGAAGACACAAGGTGCTCAAAACTCATGTAGAGTGTCTCTAATAGTAAATGCTGCTTATTGTGAATACATTTGTCTTAAGTTGAGACAATTTTTTAAAAATGAAGCACAGATTACATGTTGTGCTTGTTTGCTTTTTTCACACTGGTATAAATTCTTCAAGCAGCATAAAACGTCTATTTGCACATCAAAAATATGATTTTTATTTGATTAAGGCAACAATGCCAGTAAAGCTGAGTCTGTACTGAGTTACATTAAGGGCTCATTCTTCCCAGCATCTGTTCTCCACAGCTGGGGGCACTGGTGAGTTGTTCTGTCTACCAGGGTGGATACCTAGATTACATCTTACGCAATCACCAACATCAGGCTCTTGCAGAAGTACACAGCCTTTTTTTTTTTTGTACACACCTGGCTTTAAATCGTTTTTCCAGTGCCAAACATCACACATCCTCATCCAAAAATGCCAGCATTACTGTAATAGACCTTTTTTCAC
>OMLF01011706.1:0-21639 GCA_900302615.1 Holocentrus rufus
CCACTCTTGCTCCGCCTGGACAAAATATTCATAGACAGTATGAAAGAGACTATTCCACAGCAACAAATAAATAATGACGTGACTTACTGTAATCATTCTGTTTTTCTGTCTTTTCTGTCGAGTATCCGTCTTCCTCTGTTGCCAAACCGCGAGAAATCAAAATACAGCAATGCTACTTTTTTGATTGGCTGTTCCGTAGATATACTCTATTTGATTGGCTTGCGCATGGCACACAGCTTCTGAACTCTCGGGGGAAACATAGACTGTGGGGGGACCGTTGGTTCCTACCTGTTCCAGTGTTAAAGCGGTGCAAATTGGTGGACGTCACCGTGGTAATTTAAATGCGTGAAAAATACAATGTGTGGCGTGTGAGCGTGTGAACAGGTGGGAATGCGTGTGTCACACGCCAAATGCGTGAGACTTGAGAGCCCTGGTTACTATCTCCTACATTAGGTAGTAAAAAACACTCAAGTATCTCAGGGTTCCCACTTATCATGGAATTTCTGGAAAGTCTTTTGATTAGTCTCTTCCAAACAGGGAATATCAGGGAATTAAATAAATTTTTGCAATAAATCATGGAGTATGGAATTGTGTCTGCCTTAATTTAAAAAAAAAAAAAAAATCTGTAACTAGTAATTGTCCAGATATGTTCACTTCCCCATCAGAATAAAACAGAATGATGAACTTTAGTTATGAAGTGCTTTTAAATTTTACGAAGGAGTAAGACTAATTTTATTCAGGGAAAGTCATGGAAAAGTCAGGGGATTTTACATTCGATTTGGTTAGACGCACAATTGGTTGATTTATAAGCAATCCTTGGTTTGGAGCACAGAATTCGAATTATGTGGAAAATACTTGAATGTACAAAAAGTCTTTACATCTTCCAGTTAGAACGAAGGAGCTTATGAAAGGTACCTGAAGGCAACAGTACAGCTGATGTCAAAATGAGTCGGCGGGCGGTCTGTTATATCATGGCTCTGTTTGTTTCTACAGTACGTGAAGTGATGTGTTTAGCACCCTAAAGTACTGTATGGTAAGACATGTATGTTTGCTTTTGTATGTCAGGAAATTTCTATGGCGAGGATGTAGGTGTTTTCATTGTTCTGAGCTTGTGTTGTTCTGAGGCATCAGAGATTAGATGAGTTTGGTGCATGAGATTAAGTTGGGCTGGTTGGGTTAGTTAACGGCAGGACGCAGATGACTGTTTGCAGAGTAAGCTAGCTTTTGTTAGCTAGTTGTTGTTGCTGCTTTAAGGTCTGTGATATCAACTTATTACAGGTATTAAACAGTCGTAACACTACAACTGGGCAGTGTCACGTCCTGTAGTGCTAAATGCTGCGATCCTGTTGGCACATTAGCTAACATTAACCGGGTTAGCTAGCTCGCTCACGAGGGAACTGCAGTGCTCTTAATGAATGAATTGACAGAGCGTCTGCCGGACTAATCAGCCAACTTGGCAGCAGATAAGATTTTAATTTTACACAAATGTTAAGACATTTGACACAAATTTGGCGCAAATTGGACAATTTACACAAATCTGGTGAAGAAGGAAAGAAGGAAAAGAAAAAAGGGGTTAAATTGTCCATTTTTTTTCTTTTTTTATTGTACAGTGTACACTTGTTGCCGAGTTTATTGAGATAAACAAGATGAAACTGTCCCTGTTGGGAAACTGAATGGTTCCAGCAGAAAGCTAACAGGATACAGCCAAGAAAAGTAGAATATCAGCATAAGAATGTAAACAACTGAGGTCATGTAAACCGAACATGCAGTTTAGATTTTCATGAAGTTACATGGTTGACTGCATAAATTGGAAGTATGTAAAATAGTTGCTTACATATATGGATTTACTTACTTATTTAAAGATGTATTACTAATGTGTGTATTAGGCATATTATTAGTACTGTGGCGGACATCTCACACACCATTGCTCTGATTTAGATAAACCTTAGAGGGATGATGTATCTCTGCACTGTGTTCCTGTGTTTCAAAAAGTTGACGATTTTACCGATCGCTGTGGTGGAATCATAAAAATTTAACCTATCTCAATTTATATTCTTTCAGATTTATTTTAGTTGAGTGCAATCTGATGAAAGATGAAAGGGGGCTGACCAACTGCTGGTCAGATTACGTGTGTGTTATTTATAAGATAAAAATGTAAGTTATTTATATATGTGACACGCTGGGAGAGCAAGGGTGGGGTGCGTGTGTGTGTGTGTGTGTGTGTGTGTGCGCGTGTGTGTGTATGTGTTCCTGTGTGTGATTGTGACAGTCTTTGAGTGTGTGTTTTCAGGTGAGGCGGCATAGAGTTGTGTGACTTTGTGACTTAATGACATTGTCTGGATGGGTTTCCGTCCTTACAGTATTTGTGACTGTGTGTGTGTGTGTGTGTGTGTGTGAGTGAGACCTGTTGTAATATTTACAGTGGCAGCCCTGCCAGCAGATTGCTCCGCGTTGCGTCACCTCCCCTCCATCTGTGATATTGGTCACATGTTGATTTGTGCTTCTCGGCAAAGTCAAAGAGCAACAGCTACTGTACTTAAAAATGTCTTAATAAAGGTCAAACATCATGGCTCGAGTTTAGATTTCATAACAACACAAATATGGTCTCAAAAATGACCAACTCTGTACCAGCAATACTTATCTCAGGGCAGGACATTGGACACTTCTGTTCTACACTCCTAAGTTCTATACTGTCTTGAACCTGTGATCGTCTGATAGTCTGATAAAAATGATTTGAGATGCCAACAAAATAGTTCTTGGTAAAGAGGTGGATGTCATGTCATTTAGTAACATTTCTAAGAATGATTTTAGCTTATGTGAAATCTAAATATAACTCATGAACTTTGACATCTATTATCAATCAAAGAGAAGCTACCACTCCAGTTGAGTCCCTCACATGATGACTGCTCTATGGCTTTTTGGGGAATGTAGATCACAGCTTAGACCTATAGAGCATAAGATTCATTCATTTACCTAAAATCAACAGTAAAAGAGCCAAGAATGCTCACTACAGTGACATGGCTTCCTTTATATATGAACACATGTAGTATCTCATGTCTGCTTAGAAACTTTGCATGTGGCGCTGGTATTTTTTTAAATGTATTTATTTATTTATTGCATTGTATTAGGCAGTTCACTCCCTGTGAACCTGACTCACTCATGGACATTTGGTGGGGACACTGAGAAGGATGTGCGCACAACTGATGTATGGACACTGTGGACGACAAATAACATGACAATGGTGAACACATGCCATATAGTTTGCCAAGTTTTACTCAGTCCACTTTTAGGACACGACTAATCCCTGGAACATAATCACTACTTCCTGGTCCTCCCGCTGTCATTTATGTAGCACCACACTAACTCCATATCACACAGTAGTTATTAGCAAAGTGTAGCATTACTACTGTACATGCTCATGCAATATGTACAACTCATACCTTCAGCCCTGTTATATTAAATAATCCACATCTATCCAGCGCTGCAGCATGACTTCAAACCGTCAATTCTTCAGACTCACTGTTGGTAATACTTGCCACATCTTCCTTGCCAATCTATCACTGTCTGAGAGATAGAACTAATAACTCAGACTATAACTGTTAGTTATCCATGTCAATCCCACAGCTTATTATCGCTCACCTATTTCCATAGCAAAACATTGGTCCTACATGTGCAGTAACGGTCTGTACGATTTTGAACTTATTATTTTGATGCTATGGATTTTTATTGTGATTTTACAGCGAGCCCTCTCTGTAAACCAAATTTTCCACACAAGACATTAAGGTTTGTGATGCTAGAAGACGGCCAAGCTGCTGTCCAGGTCTACTTTCTGCACAAATAAGAGATGTTACATTTTCAGGCAAATCAGGTAAGGAGAAGTAAGTTTTCTCTTAAACCATCCAAATCCATTGTTCTCTTCTAGGATTAAATGAATTGAGTTGAAGTGGATGGAACTAATATACCTTTTCGGTAAATCAAATACGTAAGGTGACACGTTTAAGTCTTATTTTATATTGTCCTTTTTCTGGATCATTTAACGTTCATCAAACCGTCAGTTTAAGACACATCAGCCAGTAAGTTACAGTATAAAGGTTGTTCATCCATACTTTCTTGTGTCTTTTTTCTGTCAAGGTTTGTCTGTACTTGATCATATTTAGTTATTAAGTAGTATAGCCCGAGGTTCATGTACATAGATGAATGCACACACAATCACTAGTGCACATGCACACTATACATACAGCCACATACATCTAAAACAGGTTTGCTAGTGTATCTGGTAGAATGAAACAGTATCAGTGAACAAGTCTATTATAATAGGCAATGGGGAAAATAACTCAAAGTATAAAAAAACATGCTTAAAGCATCACTTCTCTTCCTTTTGAATAAGATCAAATGTAGCATCTATGCTCATCACGTTAATCCTCACAGCATAGCGGTAGAGGATTAGAATTACTGACTCAATCAATTATTCAATCAATCAATCAATCATATTCTGACAGCATACTGAGTGAAAACATGCTGACAACGACAGTGTTGTTTGAATATTTAGTAGTCCTAAAAAGGTTTTGAGGGAAAAGTCCATGCAGGAAGTTACTGTAGTCTTTAAATTTTAATGTATTCAGATGTCATCTGTGCATGTGGTTGTTCTTCCCTCGTTTTCCTCCTTGCTGTGTTTCATTTTCATGTAGTGTCTGTTTTCCAGTTCACTTGAGCTCTTGATTGCTTTTCCATTCATTCTTTAAGATGAGATGATTAATTCATAAACCCCTTAGGGTAGTTTTTCCTCTCATGAACTGTGGATGTTTTGGGGAGTCAAACTGGGAGTGAGTATGATGGCGTCAGCAGCGATGTCACTGTGATGTCACTGCCAAATGTAGCCACTGTGAGGAGGGTAATTCATTACTTTTTCCAGTAAGAACAAGTACAACAAATTACTACTGTATCATTAGTATTACAATTACCAATCAAATATCTAAAAACTATACCCAACTTCCATTCCCTGATTTATTTTTCTTTCTTCATTGTCTTCTCATCTCATAAATGTCTGACACTCAGAGTCATACTGTTGGCAAATGTAAAAATAAAGTGTCTTTTTTAAAACATACTCAAAATATGTTTAACAAAAAAAAAATCCTATGATCTAACATATTTAACATTCTCACTCAGTGCAAAAAAAGACAAGAACCCAGTTTATTTTATTATATAATATTTTTTATTATGTTGTGTTTTTAAAAAAATAAAAATCTGAAATTCATGTCATAAGTTTATGTATGATTAAAAATAATAAAAATGAAAAGGCCTATCCCGGTTCTTCAATATTAGCTTACTACATCAATGTTCCTTTACTGTTAGCTTTGTCGCAGTAGTTAGCTAGGCTAGTGAACTAGCTAGACGGCAATCAGGTTGCAGCACATTTCAGCACATTTACTGCAGATACAGATAACATTGAACTACTTTCTGATACACTTCTTAAAGAAAACCTTTAAAATTGTTGCTCTGTAAAACATAAAAAAGGTACAGTACTTCTGTAAAAATATATTTAAGTTTGTTCGAAAATATGCTCAAAAACTATACAATAAAATTGTTCAAATCAGAGTTAAAAAAAAACAAAAAAACTTGATCACCAACAGAAAAGTAAAATGCTATAATGGGCGGTGTGACACATTACTGCTCTTTGGGATTGAAAAGTAGTTTGGCTTACTTAGTACTTTTGGAATGGGCAATGAGTCATTCACTCTTTGAGTAACACACTGCTGACAGGTTAGTGGTGTTCTCACCAGTTCGATGGCTTGGCAGTGCCAGCAGAACAGAAATGGACATAGGAGAATGAGGAATATGCACACATCTCCCAGCATGTCTATATAGGGAGATATTCCACTCCAAGAAGATCTTAGGCCACCTCTGGGGGGCGACATAGAAACTGGACCAGAGTCAGAAGAACAGAGCTCAATGGGACTTTTCCATCAAATCAGCTTTCTAAATTAATATGATTTTTTTTAAATGTGCAGTTGTCAAAATTATCAGACGCTGGTTGAGAAGATACACATTTCTATGTGCTTAGACAAATGAACCTGGAACCACTGAGGAAAAAAAATGCTTTTGATTTTGCAGCCAGTCAGCACCACATAGCCTCAATGCTATTGAAAATGTTTTGAAAGTTCCATCATTTTACAACCATTGATTTATAGTTATATCTTCATTATAAATATTTGGCCTTGTAAGAATGACAGTTATAATCCAGTTACTGTAAATATTTGGAATCAGATGATGTGATCCTTTCATAGCGTTTAGCTCCATTGAACGCCATATACTCTGCTCTGTTTGGCGGGTGCTCAGCACTACCCCCAGTGGCCAAAAGACTGTACTGCACTCTCTTTGTCTGTTTCACAACAGTCAGTGGCCGTGGTTTGGTTTTTTCTCTCTATAGGCTATGGTTACGTTTTGTCTCATCAGTCTCCTCCATAGATAGAGATGCCTGTCAGGCCAACGTCTGAAGGCTTGAGGTCAGAGGTCACCATCATTCACAAACACACCCACTCATGAGTACACGTCACACTTTCGACCATATATAGAACATAAAGTCAAATGGATCAGGGTTATTTTTACAAACACACACACACGTAGTCAGATGTACTCTGATGTGTCTCAGTCTTATTCTCGGTCTGACCCTAACCCTACACTCACACATACATACACACCTATCAGCCAGGAGGATAAATGGTGTCTGGGTGTGTCACTGACGGCTCGGTTCAGACATCGTGGCTGTGACTCCACTGTAAGACGATCCTTCCTGCTGTTCGGTCACCTCACTTCACACTGGCAGAGAGACAAATAGCCAGACATGGAATGGAATGGACGTATTACAGACCTACAATGGATTATGGTCACCAAATTGTAATCAGATGACATTCAGCATTACTTTGATTAACAAAGCATTAAATATTTAAATTATTTACAAGTATCTGTTATTGCTCAAACTGTAATTGGATGACTGTACGACATTTTTTCTGTAATTGTATTGGATTAAAATGACCATATTTCACTAATCAAATTACAGTAATCTTATTATACAGCTCAGACTCTCTCATGACTATACTGTGTGTTTTTTTCAGTAACTGTAATAAATTAGATAAACCAGTTTATGTAATCAGATTAAAGTAACACAGTTACATTGCAGTCATGGCTCAAACTAATCGGATTACTACACTGTGTTTTTGGAGTTACTGTACTGTTAGGTTTACTTTTCTGTAATCAAATCACAGTAATTCCATGCCAAGCAATCTGATAAAGCTTAATTACAACAGGATAATTCCCAAACTTACTAGACTCATTTGGTTTGCATGAATAAACGAATGTGCTCAGAGCTGAAATGACCATTTTTCTGTTATCAGTTTACAGTTATTACCATAATCTTACTAACTGTAATGTGTCCCTCCCTCGTCCTGCTGACAGAAAGAAACATCGTGTGCCACCTCAGTAAATGGCTCAGGGCCTCTTGTGTTCCCCTGGAGACACAGACAGCTGTGAACAACTGCAGCTTCGCTCTCAAAAAGATGAGCCTGGCACCACGAATGTGTCAGTACCTCATGTTGTCCATTTTGGTATTTGTTTTGTTTTTTACTTTAACAGAGGCTTTACAATTGCCTACAAGTCACAAGTAATTCTAGTGTCTAGTTACACTAGTAACTAGACACTAGATGCATGCGTAAATCAGATGTGTTAACAAGACAGAAATGTTAGCGAGCTAACTAACAAGCTGACATTATCTAAACATGTGTTTGTGTTTAGATAATGTAGCTTGTTAGTTAGGAAATCACTTGGGGAAATCACTTCCCAGTCAAAACCAGCACAGAATATTCAGTGTCTGTTCAATTCTGGGTGGAAGGCCAAGTTGTGTCTCAAACAGCTGCTCTCAGCCACTGTTGCCCAATAGCTGAGGACTTCCAACATGGCTGCCACAGAGTGCATTACATTACTTGAAAGCCCTCTATAAAGAGATAAAGTAAATGTCACATCCAGTATTTTTCTCAATGACTCTCACTGCCATTTGCCTCCATTTTGTGCTGTTACATCCCTGGAAAAATGATCTGTTATATGTTATCTGTCCGTAACGTCAGACATGAATTATGCAAAAATTACTATATGTTCTGCTGCTACATAATAGGACTCAGTGTAGAGTGATTTAAAGCTGAAGGAGCTCGCTTAACTGTGAAAAAAGGACATTGTAACAGACTCAATAAGGAGCCGTCCCTGCAAACTTTAAATGAGTTTGGCCTATGAACCTGCTGATTTGATATTGGACTGCTGCCTTTTGGAGCGCTTACTTGGAAATTTTTACTTTGTTGTCTTGTATGCAGTTTTGACTGCACTGTATTTTGGCATTCTGCATTAGTTTACCTTGCTTTTTCTTTGAATTGACCAGATATATTGTAGATTGTTATTACTCTGTAACACTATATGTATCTCAGTGTGGCTTTCTTGGCCACATATCCATTGTGAGATAAAGACTCTTTGCAGCATTTAAAAATATCTGTCTATCTATCTATCTATCTATCTATCTATCTATCTATCTGTCTGTCTGTCTGTCTGTCTGTCTGTCTGTCTGTCTATCTGTTTCACACATTTCAACCTAAACTCCATTAACACCTTCTCTTCTCAGCTACTGGCATGTTGAGTAGCTTGTATGTGTGTGTGTGTGTGTGTGTGTTATGAATCAGTGCACTCATGAAGAATGAGAGAGACTTTGGGGACACTGAAAAAGGAGAAAGAGATTGCGTGAAAGTGAGAAGAAGGTCATTAATATGGACATACACTCTACATACACTCTATATGATACATGACAACCCCATAGAATGCTGTGTGTGTGTGTGTGTGTGGGGAGTGTGGCTGTGCTTTATGGCAGCAGGTGTGTGACAGCATGTAGTACATATGTGGAACATGCTGTTACTTCAACACCCATGTAACTTTATACACACATAAGTTATGCACACATCAAAAGGAAGGTGCTGTCCAGGAGTCATAGAGAAGTACTAGAGCCTGCACACCATAACCTCCATTCATACACCTTATTCAGTTTTCAAGAACTTTGTCATGGATCCAAACATTAACCTGATAAAGAATCAAGTCAGATAAAAATATTTTCTGGCCTTTTGCTTTCATCTTGATTTTGCTGGTTAAAGAAATACTCTGTTTTGGGCAAAATGCCATTTTTTCTGATGTACCCAGAATGAAACAAGGTGTTCGATACCATTTTCAACTCTGTACGTCCACTGGTTCAGTTCCAGTGGGTAGCATTCCGTGTTAGCTTAGCATAAAGACTTCAAGTCTATGAGAGCCATTAGCCTAGCGCCGTCAAAGTGAAAAAAAAATACTTTACAGCAACTCTGAAGCTGTCTTATGTACATGCTTATGGTATATGGTGTATTTGAAATGTCTTGGACTAAAACAAAAAAAAAAGTTGCTTTAGGAACTATAGATAGTAGCTCATTGTAGCACCAACCATCTAACTTCTCCTAAAACAACTCTTGTTTTTTTATATATTATTATTATTATTATTATTATTATTATTATTATTGTGAAAACGTTTCGTCGTGAAGAAGTCAGCTTTTTAAAACAACATGGCTCAGTTCAAAGTTGTCAGCTTTGTTTTACGTCAGGTAAAACAAAACTCCGATTCTGTCTCGGTTTTTGTTTTTTTTTTTTGACACCAAATGATTTTGCTATGATATTGCTTCACTCTGTTGTAGTGTCCAACAGAGAAAAAGTTAAATAAATCTCATTGGATTTAAATTACTGCCTCTGACTGCAATAAATGCAAAAAAAAAAAAAAAAAAATCTGGGTCCTAACTGTCATTAAAGGAATGTACAAAAATAAGACTTCTCCTTAAAATATGTATATCCTGTGCTAATGACTCCCACAGACTAGTCTATGGGACTAGTCTATAGTCTTTATACTAAGCTAACACGAAATTGCTAAGCTAACATGAAATGCTACCCACTGGATGTATAGAGGTGAGAATGGTATTGAACACCTTGTCTCAGTCTGGGTAAGTCAGAAAAGGGTATTTTGTCCAAAATGTTGGAGTATTCCTTTAAAGTCTGATTTCATGGATCTTTCACTTCATGTCAGGCCTCAAGGCAATAAACTTAGACTATTGTAAACAGAGAATTTGAATGGGTGTGTAGACATGTGATCTCCATTGTATATATGTTATCCAGAGAGTGTGTACATGTGTGGACCTTTGAATGTGTGCTTACTGAATTACATATTATATATTTGTGTATCTAATACTACGACTCTTTATGTATGCCTTTGTATCTACATGCACCTCATTGTGTAGGTTTGTGTGTGTGCACATGTGTGCATTGGCATTTGCCTATGTGTACATTTTTTGCGACCCTCTCCACACATTGAGCTGTTTGCCTTGACATATTGCCACCTGGTTATCTGGTTTCAGATCTGTCTTCCACACTATCATTTGTTACCATATCGCTTTACAAGATCCCAACCTCTCAGTCGTTCATCAGCATACCTGCCACCCGCTGCACAGGCGCCTTCCTCCAGTCACTGTAGCTGTGGATCATGGTCATTGTGAGCATTCACAGCTACACAAACCTTTGACACTGACACTTGTGACCAGAAAACTGCTGGTTCGAGTTCCTGGACTGGCTTTTAAAATCTTGGTGGGAAGGATGAATGAATAATACTGTCTCCCCAGCTAAAGGAACACACAAGTTTTTTTGGAAATTGTCCCGTTGGTCACACTACCTATTAAGCAATGAGAAAATAGACAAAATCATCCAAGTGTCACTGGTAGATCATTTGCTCTGGTGCTCCATGCTAACACTAGTATACACTATATTGAGTAATAGCAGGTCACTACCAATATCCAAAGTTGTTAGTGGTTTATATTATATGGCTTGTAGAGTTATAAATACAAAAATTGAAATATCATTAGCGCAATATAGCTGATACAGCCAGGTTTATTTTTGGAACTATATAAGGTCAGCAATCATGTATGCATCCACTGTGGAGTGATATTTAGCTTTACACTCTCCAGCTGCCACCCCCTTCACTCATATTTCACGTGTGTTTTGCCAGTCTCCTATACAAAAATGCCAGAGTTAGCCACATATCATTCATGTAAAATCATGTAAAATTTAACTTCAGAGCTGCTACATTCTCATTTTGCCATTTTTGTGATTTGCTAGTGGCTACTATCTCTCAGCACACAGTAATTTATGCTGAAGTGATAGCATGAAGCACTGGAGAGAATGATCTACTGGGGACACAGGGATAACTTAACAAGGATGTTTACCACTGGGAGAAACAGAACAAAAACATTATGTATTTCTTTCTCTAATACACAGTATGTATAGAAAATGACTTTGCATACAGTGGAAAAAGACACAGCGAGACATCTCAATAGTTATTAACAATATTCATAGACATATACATTCAATATTCTCAAAGGTAATTTAGAGTTTAGGATACAGTTTAGGATTTACTGCACATGTATCATGTTCACATGATATATGATGACATCTGTATTTAAAGCCATAAATTCTCAAACTCATAAAGTGGTCAAACCAGCTCAAGTCTAAGACCCAGTTGTCCCTAATAGAAAATCAACAACAGTAAAATAGACCTACAACACAATCATTCAGTGAAAACAAAATCCTTCCATACAGTTGGCCTTACATTTAGTATTACAGGACATATTTTGTACAGTGTACATATCACTCTATATTTACATGCATCCAGCACTCTTTAAGGTTTAGTAGTTGAATAACCAATCCTATCTATGATCAAGCACATGTATCATCTTCTTGTGATAAACTTTTATTAATACCATAAAATTACATATCAATTTCCAACCATAAACGGTCAGTTATATTCAAGACTCCTAAGTGTGGCCTATAGCAAGTAAAATGAGGAGTCAAAGTCAAATTTATTCATGAAGCAAATACATGAGCATGAAGCATCGTGCACCTGAAAAAGAGCAAAATTGACTAGAAAATGTTTCCCAGATCTATATGAATAAACACAGGAGGGGCATTGTTAGAAACCATAAAAACACAAATTTATTAATCATTCAAAGAAGCTGCTTAACATGTATCATACTGTCACATAGAGACTGCTTTGTTTGTCAGTATGGAACTAGACACTGTGATGCTGCTGTGCTAAAACTACTAGCTGGCAGTATTTCCCTTAACAATAAACAAAGTGAATTTCTTGAACTTTAATTTGTTGCCTGTCTTCACAAGTTTTTACCACAATTTCAAAAATGTAAGATAATTTGAGATAATTTGAGATAATAACTAGAGATAATTTGGTTGAGTCTTGTAGAACCCTAAGCAAGTCCAGTTGCCTTTGTAAAGCACTTAGAAGTTGTGTTAACCTCAACAAAGAACCACTTTTTGGGATGAAAGTTAGCTAACTTGCAAACTTCCATGGTAAACAATGAACTCCAGTAATAAAGTCATAAAAAAGTCAAAGTAATAAAAAAAAATGTTTGCAATGACTCTTTTTTCAGTAATTTATGCATGAAATTCATGATCGTCGAAGGTCAGTAGGTTAGGTAACCAGCTTAAAAGCTATAAAATAGTATGGCTATTTGAATTTGCAAGGTGAGCTACACTAAATTGTTAACCTGGACAACTCTGGGTAGATGCTTTTCTTTCTTTCTTTCTTTCTTTCTTTCTTTCTTTCTTTCTTTTGTTAGCAAGAACATCAGGATTCATAATATTAGCTAGATCCTCTTACCTCTGGTCTTTTTGGTTGGGTTTCAGTCTAATGTTACTGAGCCATGAGTGATTATTTAGCTCCGCCCCAGTTTAACTCCTCCAGTGAGATTGTTTTTGTTTCAGAGCAGCTCTGCCTCTGACAAATGTCTGAGGAAGTAAAATGCCAATCCTCCATGTATTGAGCTTCTGAATTTAAAATTATAAAATATCTATGAAATATAAATTTATCAGAGTCAGAACATCTTTACAGTAGATGTAGAGGGATTTGTCTGCGTGTCATTAGGTATGTGGTAACAGGACATGCAGACCTGGTACAAGGACAACTGGACCTCACGTACTGTGCAAGAGGACGGGGCAAGACATACTATAAACACTGTACATATCACTCTATAAATACATTTAGCATATGCCAAGGTACTTCTAATAGCTTTACGATCAACTGCACATGGATCATGCTCACGTGACAAACTTAAAAAGTGCATGACGACATCTGAAATTAAAACCATAACCTCTAAAACTTCTTAAGAGAACATTTGAAGTTCTAAACTTCATCATCTGTAATGGAAAGTTTGAATCACATGGGCAATTCAGATTCATTTAAGCATCTCTTTTGACAATCAGGCATGTGACAAAGTGTTCAACAGGGTAACAAAGGACATACGTAACAATGAAGAAAATCACTCATTTAATTTTTGACATTTTCTGTGCTCTCTCTGGGTCACATGTTCTGTTGTGCCTTTTGATTTCTGTGCTTCTTTATTCAAATCTCTTTCTTATGTGGTAAAACCCTCAATCCTAACCCTCTAAAAGCTATTTTTGGAATAGTGCGGTCTGAGATTTGTCTACTTGACCACCAGCCAAATGCAACCATGTTTGCCTCTTTTAGCATGTCACCTCATTTTTTATTTTATTTATTTATTTATTTTTAGCTGGAGGGCACCCAAAACTTTTCTTGTATGTGTGTGTGTGTGTGCGTGTGCGTGTGTGTATGTGTGTGTGTGTGTGTATCAATCATGCATGCATCAAAGTTGTATGATGAACTTTTACAGATCCATGATGACAGTTTCTAAGCACAGACTCAAAACACAACTGTCTTAAACAAGTTCAAGGTTGTATTGTCCCTGATTTGAAGTTGGCCTGTAGCAAGTCCAGTCAAATCAGATCAGATCAAGTGTATTTATAAGGATTTTTTATAATTTACACAGTGTAACCGAAGACCAAATCATAAAAGGTTCACAAATACACACGAAAAGAATGAAAAAGGATTGGGTTAAATCAAGCAGACCATCAGTGCCAGGGCTTTACACAGCATCACATTTTACAGACATGTTGATTCATTTGTATTCTCCCCATGAAAATAAACGTATAATAGACTAATACAAATAAATTCTTTATGGACAGCCTCTTGCATATGTGCAGAAGAGCTGGGGAAATTGTTAAGAGGTCAAGTTTCAGACCTACACACCCTCCTGTCTGCCATTAAGATGTTACTAGGACAAGCCAATTGAACCACCGGCAACCTGATGCCTACAGGCTGCAAATGGTAATATTTCTGTCAGATGTGGATTCATGAGCTCATTGTTTCAGCTTTTACTATTTTAGGTCAATCCTGAACACGGATAGATATGTATTGATTTCTTTATTTACATGAGAGTTTTCATTCTTTTGGCCAACAGGTGCCCTACAATTTAAGCCCTGAGAAATGAACCTGTTTTAGGTACAAATGCCTCAGTGCATCAACACAGCCTCATTTCTCCATCACTAGGACATGTTCAGTTTCATGCTGCAGTGTCAGCCCAGATAGACTTGGCTTTGTCTGGACTTTCAAATTGAAATAACAGACCCTACCTATTTTCACTGCTATTTAAAGGCTGACGAAACCCAACATCTTTCATGGCTGCACTGACCTCTGTGGGTTAAAAGCATAAGCTCTGCTTCTGACCATACATACATAACATCATGTGCCCCATTGCATTTCTGACCATCATTTCAGCAGGGTGACAATTTCAACCACTAGATGCCAGCAAAATCTAGATTTTCTGTCTGGGTTTCATGCCCCTTTAATGCAAAGAGTCAGACATACTGTACTGGAACTTAAATTACAAACACGGTAGATTTGCCTGTGATTAATATCTGATCTCTGCAGTTACACATTACAAAGCCCTGTGTAATATCACAGGTCCAGGCCACACACTTGACTCCAGTATAAAAGCAATATGACCTCTGCAATTAACTGGATCACATCTCTGCAGCAGCAGCAGAGCAGGCCTGTAAATAGGTGGTAATCTGAGGCAGTAAACAATTCACACTGAGAATATTCAAAGCTTTCTAAATGTCAGTGCTGCTGTACAGTGTGAGGCAGGACCAGCTGCACGCCTGCCAAAGTCACTGGGTCCCACTGCTACTGGAGCACACACACACACACACACACACACACACACAAACACACACACACACACACATACACGCACACACACACACACAAACGCACACATACACATGTACACATACACACAAACACACGGACAAATGGCTACTGGTTGAAAACCTTGAATTCAAAATGTCACCTGTTCAGGAACCAAGGAAAACAAACTCAGAGTTATGAGGTTTTCTTATGGCAACAGTGATATTGTACCTTTGGAGGAAGGACTCTGGAAACCAGATTGAAGACCGATCTCATTTGGTGATGTCACACACACACGCGTGCGCGCACACACACACACACACACACACGCACAGGGTCATGTTGCAGAGTATGGCAATGAAGTCATCCACTAAATGTAGCTTACTTTGCACCACAGTGTCAAAGAAGAACATCATAACTTAATTTGACCATATTGAATAAGATATATTATAATGATATATCATCATTTAGTATCACTTGTCAGAGTGAGTGTGTGTGTGTGTGTGTGTGAGAGAGAGAGAGAGAGAGAGAGAGAGAGAGAGAGAGAGAGAAGGGGGTGTGGAGAAATCTTTTTTCTTTTTTTTTTCTTTTTTGCTGTGACGTCCTTTAAAAGTAAAAAGATGTTATATTTTGATGAGAATTAAACTCAGAATAATCAAAATAAATAAATAAAATGTGGTTGAACAGCACACTCTTGTGGCGAAACCAGGGAAGGACAAGTGAGTCAGTCAGTTTATTGTTGTCCAGTGGTAGAGACACCAAGAGCTGCTGCTCCTCAGCTGGGGGACTTGAGTTCAAACCCACAACCTGCTGAAGTGTCCTCGAGCAAGACACTCATCCCTGCCATCATCTCATCAGATCTGATCTGATCTCATCAGTGTTAAGAAGGTAGAGATCAATCAACAGGCAGGCAGACATGTTAATGTGAAGAAGTTCATTTCGCCTTTTGTTTGATCAATTCACTTGTTTTCATTCGTTTATCTCAGGCGATTAGGAAGTTTTAAAGTTACGTCATGACGTTCTGAAGAAGACGGAAGAGTTCCATCCAAACTGTCAAGGTATTTGAAAAACTTTAAAATCTCCTAATCATCTGAAATAATTGAATGAAAGCAAGTTAATTGAGGCAGACGTGTGTTGTCACATGCATTGTAAAAGCAAAATTTATACTTGTCAGTTTTGTGTCAGTCACTAATAAGAAAACACTTAAAACACATCCAGTTTTATTACGTCAGACTCACCATCATAACTAATATTTACTGACATGTCCTTTGCTTTGCATGTCGTTTGTTAAAGGTGCAGTCTCTCAAGTTTTAAGAAAGATATTTGTTTACATTTTCAGAACCTGTTATTATAATGTAATAATAATTTGTAAAAACATTTGTAAACAGATTTTCTGACCCTGCAATTTTAAGAAACGACAATCAAGTGGGACGTTTTCAGTGTCCCAGGGACCTGGTTGTTCCCTGAGCACTGATTAATATAATGCATATTTTCATATACCATAGAATCTGTCCACAACTCTCAGGTGAAAACATATCTTCCCCAATACTGCACCTTTAGGCTGCAGGACCATCATCATTTTTCGTGATTTTCTGAGCACATGGATAAACACTGTTGAGCAGCTGGCCAGATGTTGACCTTGGCTCAGGAAGACTCTGTACTCAAAGCATAGTGGAAAGCCTCAAATGTATTTTGTGAATAAATTGGTAGCTACAACTCGAGGTTGTGTTCCATTGTGTTGCCAAATCTGTCCAGTCTCTACACTGGCTTAGGCTGTTTGAGTTAGCTGCCTGCACTTTGACTTCACTTAAGCAGCTTAAGTAACAGCAGGAAGGCAGCAGTGCATTCACTTACAAGTTGCTTGGTACCAAAGATAAAATGCTTAAATAAATACACACTTAAAAGTTATGTATAGTTTTATAATGTTTCTTTCAATGATTAATCATTATAGAATGCTGACATATAACCAGCATCATTTTTTGCATTTCTTTCAAGTGTTCACTGTGGTTGAAAACAATCCTGATCCGTAAAATGTGAGAAGAATCAGGAAACCAAGAGGGCTAATGGCTGCTGATGGTTATATATACTAGTTTCTTACCGATGCCTTTCTTTCAGCACTGTCAGTAAAACCTTCCTAACTCAGTTGAACAAAGAAAGCAAATCTCTATCCATTATACCTTGTCAAAAACCTGATCAGACTAAATACACCCTTATTTAACAAATTTGGTCTATTTTAGCTGAGTAAATCAGTATAATAAGAGTACATTCATGTGAAATCAGAAACTTGATGAATAAGTAAATCTCATCAAATTATATATTTCTGTGCTTGAGGTAGGTGCAACTGCCTGACAACTCTAAAAAAAAAAAAAAAAGAAAGAAAAAAGACAAGAAAATACAAGAATAATGTTACTTTGAATCAAGCATGTTTATTCTGTGAATGTGAGAAAATTACAATAATGAGCTGTTTGGTTTTGTAAAAGCTCATTTGAAGTGCAAGTTTAAAATATTAGATTACAGAACACTGACATAATCAGTAAGAACAATTTATTAAAACTGTATTGTAAGGCTGTGTTGTGATCAAGTGCACTTTTCATCTGGACAGGCTCAGAATGACGGCCTGTCCTGTAGGCATTTCATTACTTCTTTTCAAAGACAGGAAATATTAAGATGCAACTTTATTGATCCCTGTGGGGGAAATAAGCTTGTAAAAATAAACAATGGGACGGCTCCAGTCTTATCATGTCTAGCTGATGATAACAAGGCACGTTTGTGCTGTGTGACTGTAGCTGCCAGTCTCTGTTCAGCTGCCATCTGACCAGTGAAAAACAAACAGAAATCTGATTAAATGTTGAACTGTAGACTCAAGTCCTGTTTCTCTGGTGTCAAGGAAAAGAGTTGTTCATGTCCATGATTTAACTGATCAATCAGTATTCAGGCGGATTTTTATCTCCACCAGGGGATTATGTGTTTGGGCGGGTGTGTCTGTGTGTCTGTCCACGGCTAATCTCACAAACGACTGGGCCTATCAGGCAAAAAAAAATAATTAGCACAATCATGACTGTACAATGAAGAACCACCTTCTTTTGTTCTTGCATTTGTTCTTGCTACTTCCACTCCCTCACTCCATTCATTGTCTAGCTTTCTCAACCATAGCTGCTGTGGGCATTTTTTTTTTTTTTTTTTAAATCCTCTTGTGGTCGTGCTCAATTTGATGGCAGGGAAAGAATCCAGGACTCGCGTTGTTTTTTCAGGGCAAATTCATAAAACATACTGCTGATGAAGAAAGTCGATACAGAGCAGACACACAGGAGAACAACACTAAAAAGTGTCAGAGGCTGATGGGATCTGTCAACAACCGGGGGTTAAAATAGCCAGATGCTTCACCCCTGTAAAAAACTACAACAACAACAACAAAAAGCTGATGGTACAGGTCCTGTTTCACCGACACCATCAGGAGCGAGCACAATTATTAAGCACAATTATTCTGGGGAAAAAAAAAATCTAGAATAGGCTTACAGCCTAACGTGGCGATCTGCACATTCTGTTATGCCTGTTTTCGTTATTGCCTTATTTGTTAGTCTATTTATTGTTATTTTGTTATTATTTGATAAGCCTACTAGTACTGGATGCTGTAGGTTGTGCTTTTATTTATTTATTTGTACTGGATTGTAGCCCATAGACAAATTGTTAATTTCATATTGTGTGGTTGACAGACGCCTGAGCATTAATGTCCGTGCATTAGAGACATTTGCTATTGTACATAAGAAAACTGGAAAACGTATCACATTTTCCGCATGAATATCGTACTCGAAGCACAGAAATTAAATGAATAGTGTGGACATTCCCATTCAAATCATCATAGCAAGATTGTCAGAGCTTGAAATTCTGAATCCAGATGTGCAATTCAACTGTAGCTGAGTTAGTTTTAGTAACTTAGTTTTATCCATTGTGGCTACGATGAGAGTGAGATGATGTCAATGAGGAGTTGTATACAGGGTTTCCAGTCTATGTCAAATGTAAAATTCCCTTAATTCCGTTATTTACTGAATTCCTACACTTTCCCTGTCTTGAATTCTTTTCAGAATTCAATTACCCATGGAAACCATGTATCATTGGTTACAGTTGGTAATTAGTTAAGATGGGAACATGGGGAGTCATCATCATCATCATCATCATCATCATCATCATCATCAAGGAACTCATTTCCAACTACGAATCTGTGAGAAGACCTGTTCCAAGATAAAACATCCTTATTCCTTGAAGTGGTTCAAGCCAATGTGTTTGCCACAATTCCACACCAGACTGGATATTCTTTCACTACATGAAGGAAAGGAGAAGAAGCTGAAGGGACAGTCCGGTCAGGTTTACTACTTGTACCACATGCATCCCCTCCAACAGTCTGGACTGTCAGAGACTGTTCAACTTTTCATCCAAACACAAGATGAGGCCATCTCAGGGCATGAGACTTTACGGCGATTATGTTGCACTAGAGGGCGCTCTAACTATTTGACGAATATGTGAAGAATAACAGAAGTAAGGTATCTAATCAGGGGCGTTGATTTGACAAATTCCCCGCATCTAGTATTGTTGGCTCTAAAATGTCCAAACCTGCTTATATCCACTTAATTTTTAGGGACAACATGAGGCACTGACTTCATGATAATATTTTCATATTTGGTCCGTATAATAAGTTATGAGCCATCAAGCTAACATCTTAGAAAAAACACTGGTCCTGACTGCTCCCTAATATAATGTTGTACAATTTCTTGTAATTTTTTGGTTGATCTTCCTTCTCCATTACAGTATTAAAAATTCCACATTTTGTCATACCTAGTTGCAAACGGTAAAAAGACTATAAGAGAGAATAAAATGTCAATTGTGAACTTTTGTACACAGAAACAAACTGGTGGAAGTAGGTAAGTAAGAAATAAAACAAATAAATAGCTGACATATCAAATCCCTGTACACTGGCATGTTGTGTAGGCATAAAGACAAGAAAGTGTTCACAGAGTGGATCCTTGGACACCCATGGTCCCAAGGTCTTCGGTCCTGGGCTCCTTCACTTTACTGGGTTGGCTGGCTGGGTCAGGCTTTCCATAGCAGACAGGATGGAGGAGAAGAGGTGTTCGGTGTGCATCTCCAGTGCTCTAGACTGCCTCTCAATCAGAACCAGGGTGTCTCTTAAAACTGAGAGAGGATACAGAATGTAATTATGAGTGGGTACAAAAAAACTAAAATGAATTAACTGTTACTTAACTGTAACACCAACTCCAACTAAACCACCACAAGTGCAGGCTGAACCAGAACTCCCACCATGCAGAAGTCCTTATCTGGCTGAGTGCACAGCAGTATGAACCTCAGTTTGCAACCCAACCTTGGTATGAAATCTTATCTCCCCCACTAGTGTCATGGTCACCACAGCCTCTGACCCCAGGGCCACTGGGCCTGTCATCATTTCAATCCTGGATGCCAACCACACCTCTAGCAGCAACAGCCTCAACCTTTATTGATCACACAGGCTTCGGGGCCTTAGTTGAGGCCAATGACATGGTGACCGCCTCTCCACACATCAGAGAAGTTGTGGTCAAGGAAGAAGTGGACCCATTTGGTAAAGAGTAATTTGGATCCACTCTTGATCACTGATCAAAGATATCGTATCTTGCCACAAATCAGATGAGCCAGAAACTTGTACCACTAAATTGGCAGACAAGCTGAGAAATCCCATCTTAGAGTGTGACTAGTCTAGGGGCCCTGTACAAGTCTCCAGCTAAAGTTTTTGGCATCCAGTGTGTCTGAAAGGTACGACAAAGAAAAGGTGAGAAATTATTTCCAGCTGGCTGAAAAATAGTTGAAAAGCAAAGAAAACCTAGATTCTGGGTGTTGGCTGAGGGCATAGGCTGACTTAAGGACTCTTTATAAGTACCGTAAGAGGGGTGAAGTCATGTCTGACTCTAGTCCTGTGGTAGGTTTTACTGTTTTCAGCTCCTGTGAGGCCAGCAAGCCAGCAGGTAGGTCCTGGAGGCATATGAAGTGACCTAACAGGTCCTTGCAGATGCCTTACAGTACCCAGATTTGTTCACTGGATGGAAGCTGAGAATGGGGGAATGCTTCATAAGAATGATCCTGCGTATAAGCAAGCAATCCCATCTTAGAATGAGATTAATCTGAGGGTCCTGCACAGGAGTCTGGCTAATAATATTAGTGTAAAATGATTAGGCCTGAGCAAGTTAATGCGTTATTATCGCATTAACGCATTTATTATTTAACGCCGACAATTATTTTATCGCGCGTTAACTTAGTTTTATTATTATTATTATTATTATTATTTTGAAAGTCCGTTGCTCACTGGCTCTGAATACACAGACAAACCGGGTCACAGGAGGGATGGGATCAGTATTGGCTTGGGATGGGCGTCATCACACGTTTCAACCAATTAGAGCATTTGGGGTGGGCCTAAGACTGCTGCAGCGCTCACATGAACGGGAAAA
>OMLF01011710.1:0-15709 GCA_900302615.1 Holocentrus rufus
TGTTACTTATTTTCACAAAACATTGTAAGAAAACCATAGAAACAAGCTCTCATCCCCTTCAATCATGAGGCACAGGACATTATGTGAAGCATTCCTTGCGTTAATGAGGATTGAGGTAAATCTGGGAGAGATTTAGACCCTCTACTAGGCTCTGTCTCCTCATATAAGCAGCAAGCCGCTCTTTCTGTCAGCAGAGCTGTGATCTGAATACCTCTGCCTTCATAAAAGATTCAGGCCTTATTGACTTCCTACTTTGGTTTCCCCGCAGAGCCTTACCTCCCCAGCTCCTTTTAAATTCTGCTCTCGTGGCTGAGGATGCGCACCTGCCTCAGGAAAAAGGCGCCAGCTTAACACAGGGCTTTTATGGCTGTCCATGAACCTCCTCTATAACACACCATTCTTTGTGCAGAAAATGTACAATACTTCTGCTCAGTGCATCATTAGACCATAACCCCAGAATAAAATATTATATATAGGATATATTCAAATAATAAAAATCCAAGGCTCACCACTGATGTCTTACACATATTTGCAGTAAAAGCACTGTATTGTTGAATTTACTAAAACATATAATTCAGCTGTTCCTCCTCACAGGGTCAATCGAGAGATTATTGGCATTATAAAATGCCACATCACATCTGTGATGCTAAATATTGATATATCATGTTCCGTTTATTTCAGCATCTGTTACCTGCTCTTTGCAGCACATAATTTGCTGGGTATATTACTGACTGCAGCATTAAAAAGACACAGGCTGAGTTCATCTGTCTGTGTCCATACAATATTTCAAACACAACCTATACGAAAGGGCACAAAGTCTAATAAATTCCTCATTTTATATACTTCCCCCAGATTTCAGAGTCTTGTCCAATAAAGTTTTAAATGTCATGAAGGGCCTGTAACATAGATAGTATAAAGTGGAGCCAGAAAAACCATACAATGCTTTGTCCCTTATCTTTTTATCCAATAAAGTTTTATATCTTTGAATCAACTATAAAATGGTTTGGAAACTGTCAGCGGGGGAATAATTGGACAACTTTATTGTTATCATGATATGTCCCAACAGGCTCATTGCTCTGACCTGACAGCATTAGTTCCCCTTTGAGTAAATGGCAAACTTCTATACTGTACAATGTAGACTATTCATTCAGTATGGCTGTGGAATGTGAATTAACCAAATTTGATTTCAAGTAAAAATTACACTTATGATTTTTATTTCAAATAAGGATATATCCATAAATTGCAGCTGATGGAAAAAAACTGAAGAGAAATATTGAATTTAAACACTGCAGCGTGTTCTTGACCTCTAAAAGTGGCACTAACCTTCTGTCCAGGATTTCCGAGTTGCGACAAACTGGTCGAACAAACAAAAGCAGACCAGCATCTCTAAGGCGCAGCATTTCACACTTGGGTAGAGGCAGAGGACGGGCCTTTAATGACACACAGTCCCCCCAGTCACCTAGAATGAACACGCAGCGCTGGAAATAGACCGGAAACTCTGCCTCCACACAGGCCAGAAACCCGGTGACGCCTGCCTGCCTGCCTGTCTGCTTGCCAGACAAATCTTACGAAGAGCACTGCAGAGAGAGACAAACCCCAAAGAGGTAAACTATGTTGCACTCTCACACGGAGAAAACACGATCAAACCGTGTTATATACTGCGCTACAATATCGACAAAATCATGTCGTGTGCGCAGAGCACACTTTAGTCAGCTGATGTGCTGTCCAGTGATGTGTGATAACACTGTGGATGGCAGAACGCCCATCCTTGGATTCTCAGTCCAGCAAAATCTCTCCAACACTATCTGCAACTATCATGAAATACTGCAACAGCTGCACAACAAAATCCTTATCAAAACATTCTAATATTTGTCTCAAGAGTCCAACCATTCCCACAAAAGAAGATTCTGAATAGGACGTGGACTTTCAAGTGCCCTTAGTTAGCAGTCGATAACAGGTACACTGAATCAAACAAAAGACACAAAGGACCCGGTGACCTGCACATGTCAGGATTCAGATCCTTACCATTATTGACCATGATTGTTCTACACATTTAACAAGACTTACAGGTCACATATATACTATTGAGACTGAACGGTTTCCTATTGATTGCTCTTCACAACCCGTGGAAGCGACACCGCGGGTTTGCTGCTTCGAGAAAGGCCACTTCACACACAGAGCGACTCACCTGTGCCACTGTGCTCCAGCAAGCTCCCAGTATTGAATTCCACCTCCCAAAATGGATTCCCCCTCCAGCCTAAATTCCCTGGCTTCCTCTAGTCTACTATGACAAAGGGAGTAAAGGCAGGCAGCACTGGGGTTAATTCTCCAGTCTCCTAATGAGCTTCTCTGTTCCAGTATGTTGCATAAACCCATTACCTCCCAGCACATTACCTCATTCATTTCTTATATGTGGATAGCTTCCCTCTCCCAAGAGCATGGCATTTCAGACACGGCTCATGGTATGCTGTATGTACACATACGCACACATGCACACATGCATGCACACACACACACACACACACACACACACACACACTTATCCCCTCCCCCTCTATTATGCATCAGAGAATAACGTCTCACAGTAAGAGTCTATAATGTTTCTATTTCACATAGCCATTGAGTTGACCCTGAGATATCAGGAAAACGCTGAGGAAAAAAAAAAACATAAAAAGCTGTGCTGGCAGGAGATATATTATTCAGAAAAAAAAAGACAAAGGGAGAAAAGAAAGAGAGAGGAAACGGGGGTGTCTCTGTTGCAGTACCATTTCCACAGTATGTGGCATCTATTGCTATGTAGGATGAAAGACGCAGGTGGCAGTGAGTTCCACTGAGCCTCAAGCTAATCTGGGGATACGATCCAGTACGTAAGACGCCGTAGACTCTCAATTTGCCTGATGTCGAGCATTAGCATTTCAGGACGCTTCAAAAAGGTATGCAATGATGAAGAGAAAACGCAGTTACCTTTTAGCTAACTAGGAGACAAGGAAATACAAATGAGTGCACAGATGGTAGAAAAGAGCCACAGCCTCCAAAACTCCATTTGCAAGCATTTAGGCCACACTTTGGACACTCATGCAAATGGAACGATCAAAGACATGAGTCCCTTTCAATGTAATAAGCCACTTTATACAGTGCTGTGTTGATTGATTGTGGATGCTGAATAAATCTTGTCTGTGTATCAATTACCCCGTGCTAATCCGCTGTCTTATCCGAACCAGAGAATATTTATGTCTGCGGAAGACAATATTAAATTACTCCGACAGCCATCGCTGTTCAGAGCAGCTTCACGTGAAGTACGAACCATGGACATACATGTTCGCTTGTACCCGCAGAAGGATTTATTCAAAGTCATTGACACCTTAGTTGGAAATCAGTAAGCCTTAATTTCAATTCGGTGTTAGAACACTTTATTTTGTCACCATAAATCAACAGTGAGGCCAGAAACAATGAGCCTATTTCTCAACGTAATAGCAGCTCATTTCACACTGCAGAGGGAAACTGTGACTCTGAATAAACTACTCAATATGGCATGAGTGTTTACATGGATATCAATATTTAATCGCAGTTAGAGACAGCCACAATTCAGAGAGACAATGGATGGAGTTTATATGAATGCCATTGCCGTGAGCCAAACAAATTTTAGGAGTTTGCAAGAATTCCTTGGCACTTAAGTGAAAAAATAAACAATGACATCAAATCAAATCAACAAGGGTTTGGACCCCCGAGTCTGTACCCAATAACTAAATCTTCTTACATTACGAATGATGATGAAAATAACGTGAGATTCTGCCGCGTGTTTAGCTGATTCATCACTCATTTCTCCCACTTCTATAGCATCTAGCGCCGAAGACAATGATGTCTGTTGTTGGTGTTATTGTTTGTCAGGGTAAGTCAATAACTAACGTTTCAATCTCAGCCATTTGGACTGTGTTACGGTTCAAACCACAGCCCTCGCACATCAATCAAAAGAAACATTGTGAGCAAATGTGTCCCCTGTATAATTGCACACAGTCCTTTTTCTATCGTACTCTCAGAGACTACGGGGTGCTGCAAAACTCAACCCTACCCAGGGTGAATCATTCTGTTTGAAGAGGGATCGTCTGCAATATGAAATCCATATGAATGTTTCACAACATCCTCCAAGTTTCCATAAAAAAAAAAGAATCTTCTAATAAATTGCCATAGAAAATTGTCACCATCTTTTTCTGCCTTTAGGGGAGGGATGTGAGGCTTGGCTGGGCTACTGTCCCCTGCATGTGGCTCCCTTCTTTTCTTTTCCAAGTCTAAGTTAAAACAGAGCATCAAAATCCGAGCTTTAATAATTGAGGGAGAGACTGCAGGGTACTCTACTCAGGCCTTCTTGATGTGAGGAGTCCTTAAAAGATGCATGGATGCCTCCCCAGAGGGATATGGAGGGGCCTCATAGAGCTGAGGCTCTGTACACTTAAAGATTATGTGTGCATCCTCTAAAGCAAGATGACCAGAAAAATGTTCGGAGGACCATTATTCTCCAAAGAGTAGTGTGAGGGATGGGCACCAACCTGGTAAGATACTGTCAATATTAATGCCTCTCAATCAATTATATCTCCTTGTGCTTCAAACACAAATTATTTGGCAAGCGAGACATTTTCGGAGTGCAGATTGCAATAATTTAATAGAGGATGTACACCGCACACAAAGCTAGGTAAACAAGTACTAAGGTTTTGAACTAATGTGATAAGGATTCAAGCAAACATAAATGTGTCAGTGCCGTTTACAGCAAAAACATTCAGGGGTTTCTAGTTAACTCCAGCAGCACGACTTGAGCTTGGCTGTGCCTTTAAAATGTAATCTCTGACTCAGATGTATTGGTTTCTCTTCACCCCGCCATTAAGGCTAGGGCCTAAATTATTGATCCCCTGCCTTCATCAGCATAGCAGTCACGTCCGAGCACAGGGGATCTAACTCTGGCTGTGTCCCCACGCTCCAGCCACTGAAATAATTAGGAGGAGTTCTCATTAAGGGAGAATGAAAGGTTGAGAAAGAGAGGAGGGAGAGCAGCCTGAGGGGCATTCTGGGTGTTTAATGTCTTCCCTTGGGCCCCGAGATCATTCTGATCAAATCCTGAGGCTATGTCTAAAGACGACAGGCCATACCGCAGGAAAATACACACACTGTGGACACACAGCAATGCACAAATAATACATCAAGACAGCAAGAGAGAGGAGCAATGCATAAATAAAGATGTTGCGCAGTGCAACCAAATTAATAATAAATTGTGAGGATTGGGATCAATAGCATCAGCACATAGCCTCAGTGAGTATTAATATGGCAAAAAAGGGGGCTACAAAGTATATGGTTTGAAAATTTATCAGTGTGAACTGGAGAAATCCCTGCTCAACTCTTTTATTTTAGCTGCTGAGGGAATCCACGGGGCTTTGGTGCCCCAAGGTAGTTTCCTTCTCAACGCTTCGTGAATCATACAACCAAAATTCACCAGTGTGTCTGCGTGTGTACATATGTGTATATGCATGAACCTGTGCATGCACTGTGTGTGTGTGCATGTGTGTGTGTGCGTGTGTGTGCTGCATTCAGGGTGCAAAATTTGACTATCAACAGAATGAGGGGAAGGAAGAAAAAATGAATAATTGACAAAGAAGGTATAATGAATGATTGATTTCTTAATTACAGGAGGCTGAAGATTTCTTAGAATATAACTGCCACAAGTGACAGTGCTGTGTGAAACAGCTGCACATCAGCGGCAAAAACAACGCTGATTTCAGTCAATCCAAAATTCATGACTGAAGCTGACCAGTCAGTCAGTCAGTATGGAAATTTTCTCATTTTAAAGAATGCACTGCGAGGAAATTGCATTATCATGTTTAGCACTAAAAGAAAACACGAACAGTGCCTCTACGCCGGCTTTGCAAAGGAACCAACTGTGCATGCTACAGTAACATTCTTGCCAAAATGGGTTTTGCAATGACTAGTGAAGTCCATGAATCTTTTTGTCACATTGTGCTTTCACTGTCGGCTTGCCTCATGCTGCGACTCCTGAGCTTTCTAAGTAGCTCAGTGTCGAGGCCACACCCCTCGTTAGTGGGGAGGGTTCATTATGCAAATGATCCTGCTGGAGCGGTATCAACGAGGCGCACGCTCCGTTATCGTTTTCTGCCGCCGGGGCTCTTCCTCTCCCCGATCGCTCATACGGAATCATGGCCTAATAGCATCCCATTAACATAATTGCCAGCACAACTAGTGTTCCGTGTCTCAGAGCCACTCTGCTGCTCTGCCAGCCGAAGAAGAGAGAGGAGGATGGGTGAGGGTGAGGACGGGGGGGTGGAAAAAATTTAATTAAGCCAACGCATTGGCCACTCCCTTCCACGGTAAATGTGTCTGTTTTCTTTCCTTCTTTTTTTTTTTTTTTTTTTTCTCAAAGAGGAAGAGGGGGGCAGAGCTTTTTGTCTTCAGGAGACCTTGAGAGTCTCCCTGTGCTCCTGCAAAGCAAGCAAGGTGCTCAATATTCCACTGATGAGCTCACAGCAGACGCCAGCATCACGTCCAAACGCAGTCTGCCAGGCGAAATAAAATCCCCATTATTTTTTAATTAATCCTTAATTAAAATATATTACAGCGCCGATTCCGCAAATCTCTCCTAATGTGAAAATGCGGCCCATTCAAGCATATTTACATATCTTTAATTAACGCAGCACATTCTTTCAGTCTAACAAGCCGTGGGCTTTGAGTGCCAAGGTGATCCAAAACATCGCTGTAACTATGGCACATGCAGAGAAGGAGGCCTTTGAGAGAACTTGGATACTCCCACAAGACAACAACTGCCATTGTGGTTCACTAAGGACACTCCATAGTAATCTCTGTCGCTGTGACACGATGGGTGTACAGTCAGTCCATTAAGGCATTGCAGCATCAGCTAGAGCAGAGAGGGGGGGAAATAGTTGCAGCAGGGAGCCATAATCATGTGCTGCGCTCCTCCTCTACGCTGCCATTACCACGCCCCCAGCTCTCCTCTCAGCACAGCCACCCGTGTTGCTCTGATGAATTGATTGACACCATTTTCCATCTTCTGGCGCTGTCAGAGAAATAGAGAGAGCCACACAGGGAGGCCTGCTCCTCTGACACTCTGGCAGCAGCAGCACTGTGGTCATTTCTGAAGCGTTCTCCACTGGGAAATGTACACATACATCACGGCGCTGGCCTCGGTTAGCCCCAACAATCACCCT
The DNA here is from genome assembly GCA_900302615.1 of Holocentrus rufus. Taxonomy (NCBI): domain Eukaryota; kingdom Metazoa; phylum Chordata; class Actinopteri; order Holocentriformes; family Holocentridae; genus Holocentrus; species Holocentrus rufus. The sequence goes on from OMLF01011710.1 coordinate 7,224, forward strand.
ATATGATCATAAAGTAACACAAAGCTTGGAGCATCCCAAACATTAGGGGACGAGAGGGCCGTGACAATAGCTTGCCTTACTGTATTACATACGAAATTGTGTTGCAGACTATGCTGTATTGTAAAAACAACAAGCTTCAGATCAATCAAAACATTATTAGCACTGCCCATTTCCCAAACAAATGATGGCTAAATGCTCAACATAAAGGCTCCATCACAAAGTATGTGATCATGCGGGTCTGAGAAAAGCATGCTTCCCCACTCCCATCTCACAGCTCAATAACACGTCTAGCTTCGTTACGCTTATCACAATGACAACTAAATAAGCACAATTAGCAATCACCCAGGCACCCTCACTGCTGGTGATTTCATTTACCAAATTATCTGAGAGATCCTAAATGTTAGATGCAGCAATTTTTTTTTTCATCAAGAAAACAGATGATAATCACACAAAGCGGAGACCAAAAGGAGGTTAAAACGGCATGTCAACATCAGGGACAGCTCTCTTGTGATACGATCCCCTCACATCAAAGTCGCGCTGCCATTTTAATTTACAGTTGACAATTTTCTTAAAAGGAAAGAGGTTCTCCTTCTTTCTGACCATAGCACCGCTTCCCTTTCCTCATCATCTTAATGGCAGGAGTGGGTGGTAATGCATTACAAGTAATGCAAATGGGTGCAGAAGAAGGGTTTTTTTGTTTTGCTTTTTTCCGTAAAGAGTACTTTTGTGTTCCTTTTTTAAGCCTATACTTTTTGAGCCAATAATGGACTTTTTACTTGCTACACTTCCCATTCTAACATCACCTATTATCTGCTCTGAATGCAGGGTTGGGGGGTGGTTCCAGTAGCAGCTCACCACAGATGTTAAGTTGCCAAATGCGTAGTAGAAGAAAAAGAAGCACCTGTCCTTCCAGCAAAAAAATTCTTGCCAAACCTGGTCACACTGTTTTTACCAAAATCTAGAAGAGACAGTTAGATAATGAACTGTTTGCAATGCCTCCCAAAAACATGGAGACCTCTGCTTTTCAAAACTCCTCTTCAAACCGCCGCAAGCACACTGAAGTAAGCGGCACACAGCGTTAAATAAGCTAGCTAGGTGAAGATATAGCTAGCTAGCTGCTATTTCATTTAAATTTTTTAAGTGATGTTTTTCATTTCGTTCAGTGTTTTCACTGTGGGACAGAAAGGGAAACTGAAGAGGAACACATGGGGGTGAGGGAGATTGATGATATTCAGTTGTATGTCTTTATTTATCTGAATACCGTAGCTGCTTCCTAATCCTTTAAATAATGTTTCATCAGCAAGTTCTGTTTATTCGTTATCTTGCACTGGCTCACACACCAAACAATATTAAAATGCAAAGTAATTTGTGCTTTGAGTAGTTTATTAACCAAGCACTTTTTTTTTACTTTTACTTGAATAGTATTCCTAAATGGTACTTTTTGCTTTTATTTGAGTATTTTTTCAAAAGTAAGTGTACTCTTTTACTTAGGTATTTATTTTCAGTACTCTACCCATGCCTGCTTAATGGTCAGCAGCATATAAACACTCTCTGTCCTAACCTCTCAAAACAAATTGGTACTCTAAATCCTTTTTTGTGTACACAAGCATGCAATACAGTGACAAATATTTAACCATACACATGAAGACAGAAATACATACGCACATACATACACAAAGTGTTTCCTCTCTCTTTTCCCAGGCTGTTTTAATTTGACACCTTGAGCTGGGGTAACTAGGTGGGGAGTGAGGAGCCGCAGAGGAATTCATTAGGCGCGCCACTGCAGGGTCCTGGCTCGGAGCGTTAATGACATTGGAGGATAGGGAAACGAGACAGCCCAGACGCAAAATGAAATAAACATGAGGACTGTCAGTTCTGACAGCCTTAGCAAAGGGGACAGAGTCATTTGGGCCGGAGACCTTCAGCCCATAAGATCAGACCAGACGGCTTATGGACCAAAGCAGTATTAGTGTGGGAGCACAATCATCCTCACCAGGCCCTTAGATTCACACTGACACTGTGTGTGTGTGTGTGTGTGTGTGTGTGTGTGTGTGTGTGTGTGTGTGTGTGTGCGTGTGCATGCATGTGCGTGCATGCGTGTGTGCTCTCATTGATCTTTCTGGGCTTCACTCTTCATATCATTAAAAATATCCATCACTTGACGCTCCCGCGGCATTCAGATACACGGCTGCAATTAAATTATTAATGTCACAGCACCCCCATACAAACTGCACTCTTAATGTGCCTGGTGAAAGACATTAAATATAAAGCAATCTTTGTCTGGCTTCACCATGGATCAATTTAGATGACTACAAAAATAATACATGGAGAGAAAATAGGGATGCTAGCCATAGAGTATGAAGATGCAGGAACTAGAGGGAAAGGGGTGCATTAGTCATTTGGTGTTCACTATTTCATGTCACTTCTTTGAATAAAAATGTCATGCACTGGCAGGTAGAACAGCAGGGAAATATGGACAAAATTGCCTCTAAAATGACAGACTTTTTGGCATCTCTCTCTCTCTTTGTCTCTCATCATACAAAGCAGGTTGCAAAGTGAAGTTTTGTAAAAACCAAATCCATAACTTGAGCTTCATTTGAAAAATCTAAAAGCCTGAGTTGAAAGTGGCATTCAGTTCCCCACATTCTCACCCCACCCCCTATTTCATACATTACAGATGTCGATGGCACATTGAATAGATGAATACTAAAAGGTAGCCACTGTAGTCCCCTACCATGCATCTACTCTGAATTGCAACTGGTGATTTTCATAATAATTCCCTTTGAATTTCTAATTTTTCCTCGGAGTTGGAGCAACAGTTTAAGAGCTTTGCAGCAGGCAGCGTTGCGTGTAACACGTTACAAAGAAACAAGATTGCTTTTCATGTGGTAACAAGACATGTAATGCATTTGTTTTCAAATAAATCCCAGACTACTTTTTATGAATGTAGGTTGCACAGATTTTCTGCAGATTCTACCTGACAGAGATGAAGACAGCCTTAGCATTGTGTAAGTATTCCCATTTTTTGGAATTTGTGGGTCTATCTGTCATTGGTGTTACTACCCTGCAGAGTTAATTTTGTGGCCATAGACAGCTATGCAATATAGTGAATAGCATTAAGACATGGATAGTAAGAACAATCTACAAGGCATTGCGCAGGGCTTCTGTTTTAGTAATGCTAAAGTACTAATGCATTGCTTTTCTCAATAGATAACATAATGTAATGCATTACTTTTAATGGTAGCAACGTCATAATGTGGCATGTTTTATTTAATGGCAGTGAAATTGTAATAGAACATGTTTCTTTTAAAAGTAATATTCCCCAGCACCAGTAGCAAGAATGTAAAAAAGGTTTCTCCAATGGCTACATTTGAACAATAAATACAAAAGGGCTTTGTCAGCCAAACGATATGGCGGCTATACAAAGAAATAACAATGTGTACATAGGAACAAGCACTTCTTACTGAGCATGGTCTGTGTTTGTAGGGCCTCTTCATGAGTGCCTTTCATCCCCATTCCTCAAAGGACACAATAAAGCTGTCAGTCAGTATGTCAGTCAGTCAGTACGTAGCCCTAGTCTGTAATGCTTTTGGACTGGGACAGTCTCCTCTGGTGGATGCTCCATATCTGACATGAGCACTCTCACACAGTGATGGAACTCCAGTCTCTTGCGATATGGTGACTGTGAATGGGCGGCAGAGATGACCCTTCCTTCCAAGTTGCTCAGCTTCAAATGTGTTGCACTGTTGCAACAGGCATCTGCCTGGACAAGAGGGGGTGGGGGCTGGTGGGGCCTGACACCTGTCTCTCCTAGGACAAGCCCCCCTTTGTGACGTGGGAACCCGGGTTGGCTGTCGGGACAGGCCTGAGACAGATATGACAGGGCCACTGACAAGGGCCAGGCTGCATGCTGGGAGCAACACTGCGGTCCAACACAAACAAGTCTTCTGCTCTCCGCATTGGCCGGGACTGTCGTTAGCCCCACCACTGGCAGCTGAGAAGCCTCAGCCTGCATGCACTGTTTGACTGAATGGAAAGCTCATTTCACAACAATGCTAATCACTGTTGCATGGCTGGACCTCAAAGATGCAAATACAAAACATCAACTCCACCTTTATGCCAATGTCACAAGGCAGTTTTCCACTCTCCCTCCAGCGCCTCAGCGCTCTCCAACCCCTTCGTAAGACTTCAAATTTACCAAAGTGCTCACATCTTTGCTGGATCCGCGCCCTCCTGCCCCTACTAAACTGTGGTGCGGCGCTGCTCTTCATTATGTCAGCGTCGCTTGGCACGCACATATTTCTAAGCACCATTCCAAAGCAGACATCTCCTAATTGTTATCGGGTCTGTGTTGAGACCGTCCAAGGAGAGACGCTGATAAACACTCCCCCGGAGCTGCTAGGACCTCTTGCAAATAGCTGCAGTTGCAAACACATTTCAGATGTCTAGGTACAGTGCGGGTGGGGAGGCGTCACCAGTGCAACTTGCCTTGCTCTCTGACCACAGTCAGAACAATATGACAAATTGGCCTAGTTTTCCTTTTAATTAATCATGCCTTGCTGACAGCTACCTGTGCCACACATCATCATTAGTCAAGGGGAGAGGAAGCTCCAGCCACATATGATAAGAGAGGAGGATACACCTCATTAACTAATTTTCCTCCATTTATTTTTTTACAGCAACAAAGCAATCACAAAAATAATATTTTACAGCCTGCATGTACATCATGGGATGCGTGATCTGCCTTGTTTTACAGAACTAAATAAGTGAGTTTGATGATATTTCAATAGATTTGGGGGAAAAAATTAAAGTAGGAAATTGTTTTTAAATGTGTAAGAAAAAGGAACAAGGCACAATTAAAATAGTCCCTCCACTGCAACCTATGTAATTCATTCAAGCATTTTACTACATTTAAGAAGCATGTAACCTCAGTCACTGGATCTAAATGACTCGGCCCTGCATCGCCTGATTGCATCAATTCAATTATTTTCCCTAACCTGTATGTGCCTCTCTATCCTCATTTAAACTGAAATGATGAATAATAAACGGGTAACACACTGTGAAACAGTCAACAGAAACGCACATGTGTGACAACAAAAGTCATTGTTCCAGCCCCTCCATGAGAACAGAGGCTGCTCCTCAGGACCTGGGCAGCCTGCAGATGATTGACAGCTCCATCTTTATAGGGGCCATCCAACAAAAAAGGCAGATAGAGAGGCCATCCCCGCCCACTGGGCTCAATGTGCTTGGAGACCAGTCATGAAGTCGTGAGATAAAAAAAGGGAAAGCAAATTCAACCATCTTAGCATTCTGCAGATAAACCTGAAAAGCGGGATGCCTCTCAGACATGAAGAGCAATTCTTAAATCATTGGTTAAGATTCTCCTTTATGCTGTGGTAATACTGATCTCACGCACGCTCAGCTTCTAATTGGACCGACATATTTGTTTATCACAGTCATTTAAGGTTGTAACTAAAATGTGATGTCAAATGCCATCTGTTCAGTACTAGCCAATTATGTAGGCATTTTAACAACTATCCATATACTGTATGTGAGCAGGGTTTGATGTAAAGTGTCTGGTCATACCTTTCTCATAAAAGGATAATTGCTAGCTTCGTAAAGCAATAAACACCTTGTTACAACCAAGATCTTAAATGAATCCAAACTAGAAAATAACCGGAGCCCATGTTCATAAGATGGGTACAAATAAACGCAGACAAAACACCGCAGCACTTCCATTTGCAAAGGAAGATATTTGAGGGTGTGCTAGCAGGTGGATAGTGGGTTGATGGATATCATCTAAAAAACGAAAAAAGCTAGTAGGGTAATAGCCTGTCCTGAACTCACACAAATAAATGTTCCACAGCCTGTGCTGACATAGTTAAAAATGAAGAGAAATGTAGCAATGTAAAATTCTCTACAAGCTGTTAATATTTCATGAGTAGCCATTCTGACACTGTCAGTGTATACCTAATTTGTATGGCAAGCAAGGAGAGGGAAGGAGAAGAAGCCGGAGAAGGGAAGAAGAAAAAAAAAAGGGGGGGAGAAGGGGTGGATAGAGGAGCAGCAGGTAAAAGAAACGGAAGATATAAGGAAGACAGTGAGAAAGAGTATTCAAAAAGGCTTCAACATGCACAGAATTGGGTGATAGTGAATTTTGGAAGTCAGCATGGTACAAAGAACATTTGAAATGGCCCATTTAACAGCACTGTAGTCTACTCCCAGCTGATGGCACCATTTGCATACTTCATATCAGATGAAGATGGATGGTGAAAATCAATGTCATTGAGATGAGCATTTTATCAAGGTTATGCTATCCTCCAAACTCCTAAAACCTCTTTATCTCATCTCTGTTGTCAGAATATTAACTTATCAACACAACCTCTTTACAGCAGAGGCAGGAGACACTGCAGTGGCAATATGAATTTATCAGTGGGAGTAGCAATGACAGGGTGGTCAACTGGTGTTAAATCTAACCCACAACTCCAAGTCCATGTTTAGTGTAACATAATTATATATCCTCGCTGCTTTGAAACCATGCAGCAGTTTCCTTTTGTGCCTTACCTCTCCATGTTAGGGTACAGAATCATTCCCTTTGTATTATTAGCGACTGGACCCTCATTATGTGGGTTATAACTGAACTTCCATTTCAAGCCTTTGTGACTCCCACCTTTAGTTCAGGCCACTAGTCATAAAAATGTCATGCCAGCGATAGTGCTGGAGTGAAGGGCACCCAGGCCAGACTGAGATCAAACAGGAATCGCACGCTCCAGGCCACACTGCCCCGAGGCAAAAAAAATGGCCAGTGGTCACGATCTGGAGATTGGTTAAGGATTTCTGCATATGACTTGCCACATGCTCACCCTTTCCACGTCAGTCTGAATGTGACTTCCACCAACTGCACATCCTTTGTTTACTCTCTCCTGGCGTAATGTTGCACCGCAGAGAGAAAATGACAGACGATTTATAAAACAGGAAGGAGCTAACTACAGTAAGCATAAGCTATTTCTGGAGAAGGATCTCTGCGAATAACAAAGAGCTGTCAAACTCTAACAGGTCCACAGTGAAATAAAATCACCTTTAAAAAAAAAATAAAATAAAATGCCATTTTAGACTTGATGTCATACCAGGTAATTTTGAACAATCCAGAGAAACTCCTAGTCTTCATTTTATGTCTTTGATCCCGCCTGCTGTGACCCCTGCTGATGGTGCAGACGATCACGCTCCATGCTTAAAGTTCCCCACCATGCCACTGGTGTCTGTGCTGGGAAGGCATCCAAAACCACAATACATTGCTGCTATGGAACATTTGTTTCCTTTCAGGGGGCACAGGGCCCAACATGGCCCTTCTACATTTTTCTGTCCTGCCACATTGCATGACAGTTTATTTTGGGAGGCTCCGGTTGGCACCTGAGACACAAAGCTGACAAAGCACTTGGTGTCACTCCAATGAGGCCAGTTGGTGCCATGACAATGCCTCGGGCCATGCAATCCTACAAGATGGACAACACTGCATTGAATATCTTGGCAAAATAGGAGAAGGGGCAGCAGCCATCACGCAAGAACAAGTTGTACAATTCTAGTTTAAATTGGGATTATGTGCATCTGACATATTTGATGCTGGTGAAGCAAGTTAAACAACTGTCCAGGGTGCCTTCTGCCCAGTGCATGCTGGGATATGCTCCAGCTCCCCATGACCCTAATTAGGGATAACCAAGTAAAGACAATGAATGAATGAATGAATGAAATTTGGAACTGATGAGAAAAAGTCATGCATAAAATTCATGAATTTTAAATAGTTTTTATTGACACAAAAACACAAATAAAAATAATATTATGAAAGATACTTCAAGCAAAATATCATTAATTCTTAATTCTTTCATTGCACTGCAATATCATATTATCTTTGAGCAATCTTACATTGCATGGCTCATAAATTGGCGCTAAGACCACTGAATTCATGTAGCTTGAAATGCCATGTGATGCTGAAGTCATAAAAGCTCATAGTCCTGTCTCACTGAATTGTTTTAAGTTGCTACACTGTATTTGTTAAACAAAGGTTTGCAGCTATTGAGTCCCACATAACCCATATGGTTCTTGTAGCATACGTCTATTTAATAATGCTACTTATCCAGGAACTCGCTGTCACTTATCAAAGCTTTTGCCTGAATTGAACAAGGAAGCTTTTTTTCTATGAATAAAATGGAAAGTGCTAGTTTGCTGTGATGGATTATGGCTTTAGACTGACGAGAATCTCTGTCAGCCGGATACTGGATGGATGCAGTTCCAAACAGAAAGGGATCCAATAAATAGTGGACGGTACTGCCACAGACTGAACCACACCTCACACATGCTGTCTGCATTCTATAACAGTCTGAGAGTTTGACACACACACACACATATATATATATATATATATATATATTTATATATACACATACATACATACATGTGTGTGTGTGTGTGTCGGTGTGTCGGTGTGTGTG
>OMLF01011710.1:15729-26175 GCA_900302615.1 Holocentrus rufus
ACATACATAAATACATACATACATGTGTGTGTGTGTGTGTGTATGTGTGTGTGTGTGTGTGTGTCGGTGTGTGTGTGAATTATTATATTATATTATATGAATAATAGTGGGGAAAACCATTCAACTTAATTCATATTTTTATTAGGGAATTTTTATTAACTGTTTAACTGTAGTTTTATTCTGCAGTGTTGGAGTTCCAAATCATAAAATGTATTGTTTATCCTCACATGCATGCTTATCCAGCATGCATGTTCTCCATGTTCCTTCAATTCATTATTTCTCATGGAGCTGCATATCAGTGTGAAATCACAAATTACGAGGTGTGACAAACTCCTGTTTATGTGGGAGGAAATGTTCACTAACACAGATCTGCGCTGGTGCATTGGTAATGGGAATAATTCAAAGTTAAAACACCACAATATTCTCCTTTAAAATAATGGCTGTGGTCCAGTAATGTATCATATTTCCTATAAGAATGGTGTGAAATTTATTTGAGCTGGGGAATTTCCTATACATTTACGACTAAAATATAGGCACCATTTAATTTGAGGCATGTTTCTTGATAATCATCCCTTTGAGCATGTTTTTATCTGAGCCAGTGGAATGACAAAGAGATGAGTAGCCGTAGTGGAATTGCAGCATGCATTAGCTTGGCCAATTACGAGCCTTAGCGGGATGCTTAATGTTGCCCTGCAAGGAGAGGTGCTGCTGCAGCTGACAGAATAGTCAGCGGATCTGTGGGTACCACCACTGCCAGTCAGTGGTGACCAGAATTAAAAGACAAACACTGAACACTGCAGGTATTTTACATACAGTTCTCCGGAAAGTGAGCAACTGCAAAAATAGCCTTATGATAATCTTATAAACATGGAGTGTTTCTTGGAGGTAACTGTTCAGTAACCTTGTCGTATTGAGAGGAAGGCAGATTTCAGTTTCCCAGTAATGGGGAATCTGAATGTTTAATGATGCTTTCAAGAAAACCAACTATATATATACCTGACACAGAGCACCGAACAGAGCAGTGAATGCATATCCTGTTTCTGATAATGCAATGGCGACTGAGCAAAGATAAGATTACTGACTGGAGTGACTGCTTAAAAAATATAGACAGACACACACTCGGGAAAACACACACACATACACACACACACACTTGTACTGTAATGTGACAGAGCAACTGCTTTACTGTGTTAAATATCAGATGCAAATGAAAAGAGAAAATCTATCATGACTCTAATGTGGCCTGATAGGAGGGGGCGCACTCTCCTCTGAGGAGCAGAGCGGTGTGAGGAGGGTGATGTATGGAGGAGCTGGATGAGAGGTGAAAAGCGTAGCGAGACGGACGAAGGGAGGGGTGGATTGCTGGGAGTGGAGGGGGGCCACGCAGTCCTGCCAGACTCCTGAGGGCCCAGGGCAAAAGTGGAATAAATGTTGATTAGTGTTGATTTTGTCCAACGAGCACCCGGCAACTGACAGTGGGACTAAGCTGCAGCGAAAGGGAACCATTAATCTTGGTCTGGTTTAAGTAGTGTATATTAATTTGTGTCATTTCCACTACGTGGAGAGAGGCCTCTCTCTCTCTTCTCTTTCTTCCTCTCTCCCGCTCTCTATTTCTCTCTCTCTCTCTCTCTCTCTCTCTCTCTCTCTCTCTCTCTCTCCTCAGTGTTTGAAAGCTGTGGCAGCCTAGGCTCTTTCATAGCATACGTACAGTGGAAGCCTGGAGGTGGCGTCTGCAAGTAGCAGCAGGGGAGAGTGGAGGAAATGAGATTCCAAACACTACATTATGGAAAATGAACTCCTGGGGGGTTGGTATGGCAACCACATTCAAATGTGCCATTGCATGTTCAATTTAACGTGCATAACAAATTTGCGGACTTGATTAAATTCGTAACATATTAAGGAAGCCAGTATAAAAAAGGCAGACCAAACCTGCAGGGACTGAGATTGCAAACAGACCCTTGGACAGAGTAAATGGCGGAACAGTGATATTTAAGCAATCGTTTCTCGGCTTTGAGTACAGGAGTCTACACTCTGGTGAAAGATTGAGGCCTGTGCTCATTTACAAGTCTGCTTGGATCTTGCCTTCATTCTGCAATTTCCACACTTGCAGGGCTGCCATGAGCAAAATGTCATTTTTTTTTTATGAACAGCATTCCAATGCCCTTGAGCAAAGGTGAAAAAACATTAATCAGTTTAAAAAAAAAATCATTAATCTGTTCACAAATAAAGAAGAGAAACTGTCGGCTCTTCCTTTTCGCACTGGGAAGGACAAGAGAAAACTATCGTGGTAGAAAAACTTATCCTGGAAAAAAAAAATAGATCACTTTCCTTGTAAATGTGATGTCAATGTTAATTACCAAATCGCAGCACAGTAAGATTCCTATAATTAAGCTCCTTAATATGATTAACATGTATCAATTAGGCGACTGACAATTTGCATAATGTATAATGTAACCACATTGTTCTATACTGTAATGGTATTAACACACCATTTACAATACTGTCACTCACTGATGATACTGCGATTATGATTCTGCATCAAATACAATAAAAAGTCAGTAACAGACTTACGATGGGTAATCAAGAGACACGCTGTCCCATTTTCCCAGTTGTCTATATCCTCTGAGCAGAATTAGACTTTGGCTCTTCCTCTCAGTGGATGATTAAGCAGAGAGATTGGGGAAACAGCTGTGGTGGCTAGCTTGGCATTTCTCTCCCCTGAATGCTGCTGTATCAGCATCGAGGAGGAAGGATAAAAGGGAGACAAAAGCTGCACATATTAGGATCATTTCTCTGTCCGGCCGAGAGGCACAGACGAGAGGGGACGCAGCGCCCCGTGACACGGCGCTCTGCACCGAAGCGGACGTCTACATCGACTCCTTGCAGGGGACGGAGGGCGCAAACAAACAAAAAACTAGCGCAACCTGAGAGTTTGCATTGAGCTCTCAACAAGCCCTGCAAACCTCATCGAGTAGAGATATTCCTGAAGAGACGAGCCGGTGCTTTTCATAGCTACAGACTGCAAAACTATACAATATCATATCTGCATCTTTTTCAGTGGAAAACTCAAGATGCACCCTTTTGCGAACCTAAAGATTTAAAACACATGTTAAAATGACTAGAGCTGTTACATTTTGAAGCTGAAACCATGCCAGATTCTTACAGGTTACCACGACGGCTGTTGAAAATTGTTTATACAACAACATACTGGGCACAGCTGAGTTCTTGCCTCTGCAATACAAATAGTCAAATGCCAAGTATCTGAATGGACTGACAAGTCAATGTAGTGTAGGCTTCCATGCACCCTCCATAATCAGATCTCTGGCTCATTTCATCCTGTCAAACATTACTCTGCTGCCCTCTATAAAACACCCTATTTTCACCCTTCAAAAAATAACATTACATCACTTGGCTAGTCATTTTTATAAATGGAGGATCCCCTAGGCCTGAAACCTTACACTATTCAAACACAGGCCACAAGAAAGCTGGCCTTTTGTTGAGGTTGAGAGAAAAAAAATTAAACAGCAAGTCAGAGCAGCACATTTACTGAGCTGCTCAGTCGAGGAGTGGTTTTGTTTGACACTGGTAGAGATTTATGATGTTGGTGAAGTGTTTACAGAGGTCAAGGCAGCTCATTTTCCAAATCAGTTTGTCAAGCATTTGCTTATCTAAAGAGGTCTTTTCATCAATCATAAAAAAAATGATGGCGAAAAAGAAAACAGTCCTGCTTGAAAACTCCAATGAAATAAAGAGATAACATTTATATACATGTATAATACTTATAACCCCTGGCTTGTTTCAGCATCCACCAATGGCCATATAAAAACAGATAAATAGAATAAAAACAAACAGAAAGACAGACAGACACACAGATAGATAGATGAATAGATAGATAGATGTGTTATATTTATTTGATATCTCCAGATCTACCAGCCTGTTACGTTAAAGTGCTCAGTTAGTGGAAGGTTAAGGTTTCATGGCCCAACAGCAGTGGAGTCAAATTGTTTGGATATATTTTTGGAAAGTCCCTGTGAGAAGCTCAGAGGGTACACTGGTGTTGCTAAGACATACACTAACACAGACAAACCCAATCTCGGGCTGTTTTTACCTTTGCTCTACATTTCACACACACACAGTAAACTTAATATAATTTTATGCTCAGTCTCTTCTTCTGAATCTACTGTGTTGCCCACAATTGCATTGCTCCAGGAGCTCTGACAAACAACCGCGCTCTTTTGCCTATACACATACAAACACACGCACGCACACACACACACTCTGACACACGCGCTCACACACACACACAACCTCATGCATGGCCTCTGAAAAGTAACATTCCTTTCAAGCAAAAAAGACAACCAAAATATGCTTGGAATGAAACTGGGCAAAGACGAAGCCAGTGTCTGCACAACAAAAAAAAAAAAAAAAAAAAGAGAAAGAGAGACGAGAAAAAGATGCACTGGTTTAAATAAAGTGTTCCTTCCTTCTCCCTTCCTCTGGGGTGTAAGTGCACCATTGTGCTTGTTTATACTGCACAATATTTCTGTTGGCCATCCCTCACTGCATCCCAGTAAAAATACACAGAGTGGGTCAGAAGTTCAGGCCCTAGATCAACACTGGCATTGTGTCCTGCAGGTGCTGTCAGCTGCTCTGGGGACAGCCAGCCATGGAAAATACTCACAGCCGAACAGCAGATCTATGATTCAAGATGTCTCTACACTGTAAAAAAAATAAATAAGTTTGAGATTTTTTTTATTTTTTTTTATTTTTAGTTTTTTTAATGGCAAAGTTACAGCGGCAAACACGCAACTCTCGCAAAAGTCACAAGAGCTCCGGCTGCTCTGTGCTCAACTTGTCGTTTTAAAAGACGCAACAGGAAAAGTTTGTCAGCTGGCACAAAGCAGAGAGACGGCGGACACGAACTTGATTTAGGCTGGTTCCTCAGATGACACCGGCCTGCGCAGAAAGTACTCAGATAATTATAGTTGGACCAAATTAGAGCTAAGTAATTTATTAAATGGAAATAAAAATATCAACTGAAGTGTGTACAAAAAAAATGTCTAATAAATAATCTAAATCAGGTTTAGTTTTAATGAGCAGTATAAATGTTCAGACAAAGCCATATTGGCAAGTTTACTGAAAGAGAACTATGGCAGAATTACTAAGACTACTGTGAGTACACCATCAGTACTACAAACACCCTAATAATGACTACTTCCTTTTCGAACGTTAGACAAGTAAAATAGCTACCGATTGTATTTTGCACGAATCGTCAAAACTACAATTTAATTGCCATAAATTAAGTAAACCCAAACTGAGACTGAAATCAATTTAGATAGTGATTAAAATGAAAAATAAATAAAGTCAAATTATAAACTTAGTCTGAAAAGTTCAATAAAAATTTGCACTTTTCCAACCAAGGTTAGATTTCAGAGGGAAACTGAACCACCAGAGGGAGCAACATTCTGCAACTCTATAAAAATTGCAAATTGATCGACTACTGTTGGTGTTGGACTAGCGTCGCTCACTGACACGGCCACAATAAAGCCTATCTTGATGTGTATTATTGCTTTAAAAATTTGAAAACTCGCAACATCCAGCCACTGACCATAAATTTTACTATATTTTGAGCTCACCAAGACTGTAAAAAAATAGTCAAAACACTGAAGAAATCCATCTTGTTAATGTATAAACGCCATCAAGCATTTTAATGCTTAAAGACAATTTGAAGGCAGCAGGAAAAGTCTCTAGGCTAGAAAGCACTCTATGTTTTATTTACACTGAAGCGGCAGTGCTCTCAACACATTGTTTTACTTATCTGGACTGAGGAAGTTGAAACGGTGCTTCAAGCACAGATACTCTCAGCAGTGGTGATCATGATAATGATTTTTATACTTCGGCAGCAAGCCTAAAACAACAAATAACACATGCTGAACAACAGACTTATACCAAACGCAACAGGGAAAGAAAAAAATAACTTTTGTTGACTCTTTAGACTTGTGTTGATTATTTTGTAAACTTTGCACAAGTGACATGAGACAAAAAATTATCAACTTCAGCATTATATGTAAATTATATAAACAGCCCAGTATAAATTGTAGTAAAAGGAAAAGGTTACTGTAAAAAGTAAAACTTGCAACAAAGTTAAGTGCATAAACTACATCAAGCATACAGTCAAATGTATTCATTGCTGATATGTATGCGCCACGTAAAGTCTACAAAAACAAGACAAGCACCATATCTCTTCTGTAAAGCACCATAACCTGCACCATGTATTTATGGGTTGCCAGCTGAAAGAGAAAAGAATGGGTGTGCAGCCAGGAAGAGGTCCAAGTTACTTTGTACTCTCAGCAGAGCCGAACTCTGGATGAACTCCGAGAAGCGCCAGGGAGTAAAACACTATGCATAACTGTGTCACTCCCCCTCCAAAAACCTACCAAGACAACAAAAAAGAAGAGAGAGCCAGCAGGCTTCAAAAGGCCCCCTGCTCTCCTGAGGCAGTGGCCAATTCAAGATAAACTACGGGGCTTGAGGGTAGGCAGAGAGGTGAACTTCAATGAAAACCTCGGTGCAAACATAAATGAAAACATCATGCAAGGGTGGAATCACACACAAAAAGAAACATAAACAACTCTACTCATCACCTCCACGAGGCTCAAGTATGAGCAAGTGTAACTTTGGAGATAATGAAAATGATATCTCATTTATCCACTATCCGTTCCGTTTTATTTCATGCACTAATGACTGTGAAACACACAGATAGCGCTGCCCTTGGCATTAAACTGGCCAGCTATGGCAATTCAATATCTCACCACTCTTAAGTTTTGAAGAGTTCTATACCACACCAGTCTAAAGACAGGGAAATAAAAAATGAGATGCACGCTATCAATCTGAAGTGCACTGAATTCTATCTGTGCCAATTTCAAAAATGTCACGGGGAAAACGATTTGGAAACATGACTTACGCCTCCTATGTTATGTTATTTCTCTTCTAGCAATTATTCTGGTGACATGCTCTCTCACAACTGCTTTAATAGAGAGACACAATCCAGAATAGAATGAGACATATTCACCAGACGTGACAGTTAACTCACAAGGGGAGACATCACAATGCATGTGGCAATTTTGCTCAATACTCTCTATTATCCAACAATAGCATCTAAACCTTATTCATATTTTGACACAATAATTGATAAGGACTGTTACAGAGGTAATTGTCCACAGTTCCTATTGTGCAATAGTTAAAAGATGCAGTATTTATAAAGGAGGAAACATGTCTGACATGAATTTATATGTAAAATTGTGTTGTGACTGCATGCCCAGCATCAAGTTCTTCAATGTGAAGTCTGAATAGCAAATTACACTTTGACTTTAAAATAGCCCACACAGAATTTTTACTGTGCTTTTCGTAAAACGCACATTTTTGGAGCAATTTTTAGCAAAATATTGTATTGTTCAAAAATAATGTGTATTTATTATTTGTGTGCATTTTATCTGCTTAAGGGGACATATAGGCTTTGCTAGACAATACAGACACAGCACTATCCTGTCAGAGCAGTGGATGTGTTTCCCATCCTAAGGTTATCTTAGCACAGAATAGCAGTGAATGGAACTGAACTTCAGGGAAATGTTTTAACTTACCTGTTTTTTCTTTGATTTCACACAAGACATTGAAAAGAGCAGGCTTCATTCTGTGACAATTCAAAGCATGTTTCCTGAAACATAAAAGTGGCTTCATAAGCAACCTCAGTGCAAGTGAGAGAAAACTATATATTATCTATAGCCTGTCCTACCAATAAATTATGTATATAAGGCTGTATATCATCATTTTGTTTTTCATTGTATTGCAGATAACAACATGCTACTGCACGATATTTGGTTAGAAAGCACAGCTGATATTACAAGCGTTTATAACAACTATAAGGTATATATAACGTGCGCCCCTCAATTGTTGGAATCTTATTTTAAAATTCAGACATTTTAACTACATGTTGTAATTACAGGCTCACTAATATAAAAATAATTCTAAAACAGTAATTAAAAAAATGTTAATGTATTACAGTCTACATCGGCTCCAAGTTGCTGTCCAAGTTTTATAGGTTTATGCATTTCCTTATTGACTATATAAATAATATAATTAAGACAGTAAATGTTTATGTGGTTGAGGTTGATCATTGGTTGTTATTACCTCTGTACGTTGCCTACTGTCGATGAAAAAAAAACCATAAAAGATGTATAAATTAAAACTTAGAATCATGTTTCAGGATATTACCAATCATTTTCAGATTTATCCATTTTAATATGGATTACACAAAATGGATGAAACCTTGAATTTTATCAGTAGTAATAAAGTTGCATTGTATCTGTCCACCACGTTATAAACACGCCACGCAGCACTTTGAGCCAGTTCAGAGAGAGACTCAATAACTACATTTCATATTTAATTTAGTAAAAATATCAGCTTTATTTGTGCTGTCTTCGAAATGCACTTTTACCTAGGTTAAGGTTCAAGTTTTTCAAAAAATTGTCGAACCACATATTGCATATAACACTGTGAGGCACCATAAGAATGATTCAAAATAGACTACTTTGGATGTCAAATTTGATGCCACACCATTTCTCCCTATGAGGAGCGTGTTCGTCAGCTTATTTAAATATGGAACAAAACTAGTGATTTAAGTTTAAGTGATGTGGTACATGCACATGCCATCGTTGCTGTCCACTGTTTTTGTCTGGTTTTGGATAAGACTATGCCAAGCGCTTACGCGTACTCAGCTCCACGAGCACCTCGTTGTATTTTAAAACCTGAATTTTCAAGTTTTTTTTTTTTTTTTTTTTTTAATTCAATTTAATTATCTAGTTTGCCATGTCGTTACACTGCCAGATGAGTCTGCGGTTCGGCGCATATCTGGAGCCTACCACCTTACCTGGCTTGGGCTTCGTCCAGACTTTGATCTGTGATGGTCATAATTTGCTGTAAAATGTCTCCAATGTCCTGTTTTCTTCCATCGCCGTCTGTTCCTCCTGTGCCTTCCTGCATATGCTGCGACAGGCCGGGGTGCCCTGCCATGCCTACCCCCGTATGAGAGTGCATCAACCTCGGCTGCTCGTCCATGTCTTTCCTCTATCTAATTCTCTGTCAGTCTCGCTGAAATCCTGCAATAAAAAAAAAAATATCCCCGACTGCGCGTTAATGTTGCGTACGCCCGGGTCCACGCAGGGCTTTTCTGGCGCGGTTCGCTCGCCAAAGACGGCGGAGTGTCGGTGGGGAAGCGGAGAAACAAGCCCTCTTGCTCTGGCTGTCTCTCTCCCAGCTGGTCGGAGCTGAATGTGAAATCTGATCTGAACTGCTGCTGCCTTCACTGGAGTAGGGTGTGCGTAAAGAAGAAGAGATAGGCTGGTTTACACTACAAATATGAACTAGGACACGTTTTTTTGTATTGTGGTGCAATGATCCAAGCCTCAACCCCCTTTTTCTGCCAAACAGACTACGTCGTGATTAAAAAAAAGTGGCTTTGAGAAATAAGAACTGTGGGTTAATTTGACTCACTCCATCCTCTTGCTTTTGTCATGTACAGTACAGGCTGGGCAGGCAGCACATAGCAAAGAGCATGAGAGTCAGACTCCGCCTACGCGACATGATTGGGAATATAAGACCATTTAGCCCCACCTTGAGGTGCCTCTCATGAAACGTCGATCATTGGACTGTAAAGGTGGATGCAGAGGAGAAGCTGGGAGATGTGGCCGCCTTACAAGCAGGGAGACAGTATGGAGTGGCAACACGGTGATGGATAGAGCCTGAACTCCAAATAAATAATAGTGGCTGACACAAGAGGTCTGCTTTAGTCTCCCCCTCTGACCTCAGCGAGATCCCCCATTTGCTCCACAGGAGACCATTTCATTTTCCATGCTATTGCCAAGAAACAGATTTATCTAAGTTACACTAATCAAAACAATTGACCGCTCCCTTTCATTTGTGAAAATTATTACTTAGATAATGTGCTTTAAGATTAATGGCAGCAAAAATCCATTCGCTGATGGGAGTAATCGCATAATGAAAAACACCTTTGCAATATCAATAATAATGTTAATATTTCAGTTTGAGACCACATAATATCGTGACATAATACACAGCATGTAATCATGATATTATCTGTGCAATGGGCTTATTTTGTGCACTGCACTTGGGCCGGGGAACATACATATTATTTATTTTTTCAGGTATGTTGGAGGGCTTCGCTTGGCTGAGTTTGGCAGGGTCCTCCTAATGTAAGGCGGTGACCCATGTTGCGCAGCCAAGCAGCAAGGCCTGAGTGTGTCTGGCCAGGCTGAAAAGTGCCCTTCAGGCCCAGTGCAGCCTCACTGCCGCTGCTCCCCTCCACCACTGAGAGCCATTCAGAGAGAAGAGAGGAGGAGGAGGGGCAAAAAAAAAAAAAAAAAAAAAAAA